>JACWBX010001198.1:0-11152 GCA_014622435.1 Polypedilum pembai
AGTAGAAGAAGAATTACAAAACGCATTTTTTCGAATTTCGCTCACTCAGAGAATTGCCCAATACTTTTTCGATATTTCTTCATTACAAAACAGACGTTAATCAAAAATCGATTATATTTTTATGTCATGAAATTTTGAATGCTTTTAAATCTATGTAAAATTACAAACTCAACACATTTTGGCTACCATATATTTATTTTATTGACATTGTATGTTTTGTAAAAGTATACACAAGCTACATAAACGTAAACAAGCACAAATGCGTCATGACGCACTTTTGGTTGACTAGCTGATTACAATGTAGTGAAAACAAATTTTTCCTGCTCATACTGTGTAAGCACATGAGGAAGTCTTTTTACAGATGTGACAAAGGACTACAAAAAGTTATTAGTTTTCAAATATTCATATACATACATGTGTTTAGAACCAACTGTTCAACAATGAAAGAAAAAATAATTCCCTCGTTGTTGCCTGCGTTAAAACATTAATCATATTTGTTCATTTCAAGGCGTTATCATCTACCTTTTTATCTGCTTGACGGGTAATTCAATGAAAATAGATGGAGAGTCAGCGAGTGAAAGGAGAAGTAAAAGTCTTTGTGAGAACTAAACTTTTGGACAGCAAGCAGTGTTATATCGATTACTTTGCTGTTTTTATGACTGTCTTTGCCACTCGAAAGAAGAATTTTTTTACTACGTCAATATGTATAGTGTATTTTGCGGTTTGAGTCCTATGATATCGTCAAAAAAACGAAATTGAGAGCTTTATACTTTTTTCGTTGTCCTCAAATACATACACAAAAAAATGGAAAAGGGCAACAATAAAGAAGGTGGCGAAACTTTTTCAGTTCAAATATTACTTCCTTAAAGTTTTCATCCATTTAGTTTTGTTTGAGGAAGTAACTCGGACAAGTTCCTAAAAGTATTTCCGTTCTCATCGAAAATTCATGAGTAAGAGTGAGAAAGAAAGAAAGAAAAGAATTTTCTTTTTTTTCATTATACGTCCATTAATGTTTGATATAAAACAATTTTGCAGATAAATTCATTCAATTTTATATAAATTCTTTTATTACTTATTGATGAGAGCGTTTGTGAAATTATAAAATCAAATTTTATTAAATTCCAATATGCAACTTTAATTTCAATAAAATAATTTATTTAGAAATAAGATTTTAATTTCAATTTAAAACGAATGAATAAAAATTAACACATACTTAATTGAGAGTTTTGCAATATAAAATTTCCAAATGAATTAATTTTTAAAGGAAGGGAAAATTTCATTATTTAAAAGTTTTCACCATTTTCAAAAAAACAATTACGATTTCTTTCTTGAAAATTTGATTATAATAAATTTGTTAGCTCAAAATAACATTTTAAGCAAAAATTGAAATCCTAAAACTATTTATGGACTTCAAAAATAGATGTATGATTTTTTCGAAAGTCAAGTTAAAATGAAGTCGTTTAAATTTTAAGTCAACTTCAATTTCCCTATAAAGCAAAGAATCATTTATTGTGGTGATAGATAGGACTTATCAACTCGCATAATATTTTGACTAAACTTTGTATTTTGATTACTTTGATTTAGGGTTCAGACCTGAACGCAGGTCTGCGCATATACTTGATCAAGTTGCATGCAAGTTGACTTAATAAAAATGTTTCTAATTAATTCAGATTTTATTTATTTCATTGAAATTTTTTGCAAAATAGGATAAAAGTCAATGATTTTATATATTACACAAGGATTGTCCGAAAAAAATCAAATCTGAATAAATCAGAGACATTTTTATTAAATCAACTTGCATGCAGCTTGAGCAAGTATATGCGCAGGCCTGTATTCAAGTCCGAACCCTACTTTGATCAGATAAAATCATATTTATATCATTAGAAATAATCATTTTCTTACAAAAAATCATTGAAATAAATTTTATTTAATTATAATAGGGTTCGAACTTGCATGCATATTGTCAAGTATATGCACCTTTCTAGTCAAGTTGCATGTAAGAAATTTAAAAAATTGAAGTATATATCTCTTGTTGGAAAATAACGAAACTTGCAAAAAATTCTAAGAACTTTCTTCAAACATGTTCTTCTTTTGAAAACTTCATTACTTTCAAATTAGAATGAAATATAAAGAATGATGCACAAAAATATAATTTATACTTTTGGATATAATAAAATTTGACAAAGAAGTGAGAATTTTCATGAATAATTAATTATAAAATAAAATGAAATATTTGATGAAAGACGAAATTTATATTGAAAAGTCGAGATTAATTAAAATTACTGCGGAAGTAAATAGCAATGGCTTTAGGCAAATGGTCAATATTTGTTTTCGCTTGCTTTTCAAGGTTTCAAGGAGAATTGTTTTGGGATTAATTTTCAAGAGATCTCGTTCTTGTTTTTTATGTAAGCTCAATTTCATGAACAGAAAATGAATAATCACCTAAAACTCATCAACCTTTTCATCCTTCGAAAAAAATTACTAATTTTATCGTAAACAAATTTTGACATAAAAAACTTTCTTTTCTATAGAATTTTACCTTTTTAAAATATTCTTTTGATGCTTTCATCATTATGAAATTAGATCGATAGCTGTGAAATTTAATAATTAGCTTTTTGAATATTTTGTAACAAACAAATAACAGAAAAATTTTGTTCATTGAAATTCGAAAAATTAAAATCAAAAGAAAGAGAAAACAATTTATTTATACTCGAAAGTATTCTTTCAATTATTGTTCTCTCACGATGGTCATTAATTGATTATTAATCAGAATTGAAGCTAAATGCTGTTCATATTTTAAAATTTCATGTAAGAATTGAATTAATTTTGATACAAGTTAGTAGGTAGGGAATAATCAATGAACATTGTATTTATTTTCATATGTCATAAAACTATTATTCCCACAAGTGAGCAAACTTTTACACGCGATAATCAGAATTGTTTTTTTTTACTTTTATATTCATTGAAAATGCTTCCATTGATTCAATGGCGTGAAAATTACTGTAGTTTCTAATGTTAGAATAGTAAAGAAAACATTTGACATGTCATTTTCGAATTTATCAATATATACGATCAATTGACACTTGAATTCATTCAACATATGTTGAATCTCACAATCAACTATTTTTTCCTTAAAAATTTTCTTACAATTTTCCACCTTTTAACCTTCGAATCATTTGCAATTCAAAAAAGCTTCTCATTCCTTGTTTTTAACATACCACTGAATGAATTCCACAGAGTAATGTTAGCAAACAGCCCAAAGAATAAGTCGATTTGAGTGAAGAATGAGAACAAAAATATGATTTCCATATGGTAATGATTTCCACAAACACGAAAAATATCCATACTTTCAATCTCGAAGTTAGAGTGTGAGACAAAACGCGAAGTATCTAATAAAATGGTAATTCTCCAACCTTTTTAACAACATTTATGCCAAATCGCGTTCGTTTTGTCGTCACTAAGTAGGTGTGTGTGCGAGTGTGAACGCTAAGCTGAGCATGTGAGTGTATAAATGATATTTATGAAATGTTTATAAATTCAGTTTTCGCTGAGTTGTCGTTATGAAGACATTCAAATGATATCTATTAAATGAAATTTACATTTCATGAAAAAATGAGAAAATTGTTTTAAATAAGAAGAAATTTTCTATCTAGCAAGTTCATAATCATCTAAATTATGTGAAACTTGTTTAAAATCATTTTGTTATAAAACAACGGACAAATATAAAATGGACGACATTTAGAAATAAGAAATAAATTTTACTTACCCTTCGCATAACTCGCAAAGCAAATGATGATGTCTTCATCTTGATGTCTCTAGATCCTTATATCTTTTTCTCTCTCACACACAATTTTATTATTTATTTTTTACTTCTTAAGATTTTATCTCGTTTTGCGACGCTTGGAAATCACTCAATTTAATTATTTTTGCTTATCTTTTCATACAAATTTTTTTCTCCTTCTCTGTATTTGCGAAAGAGTAAAAAAGAGAATTATTAATTACAAATGGTGGCGGTGAAGCTCTAATTAATTTACTTCCACTCTGACAAACGAGCCTTCTTTACTTTTTTAATTAATGTAAAAAGAATTTGTGCTGTCTTTTCTTTTGTCATCAAATATTATTTCGATAGAGAGAATTTTTGCTTATTTATCGATAAAAGTGAAAAAGGTGTGAGAAATTCAAGGTTATATAAATTAAATTAGCTTACAGGTGAAATTGAGCCTTGATAATTTTTATGAAAAGTTTGAAACCTATAAGAAAATCTATTTTTATGCAAATAATCATTTCAAGCACGAAAATCGTTTATGATACATAAATATTATCATGTAATTATGGAATGCAAGCGATTATAAATAAACCCAGAAAAATTCAAACAAAGGTGCAGTTTTCCCATAATTTATAGTTCAGAATTGGATCTAAATAAGTAATTATGATTTGCATAATGAAAGTGTAAGAGAAAAAAATAATTTTCAATTTAAAGACATCATAATAAAATGCCAATTAATTCAAGCGCAATCACTCGCTTATGTAAGGAATTATTCATAAATTTCTTCCTTTGCCTTTTTCGAAGGAAAAGAGAAATGTTTTATAATCATCATTCATTGTAACTTTTCATCATAATAATGATTTCTTGACTCTCCATCGCGTGAGAATGTAATCATTCATGAGAACAGGACGAAGAAGAGAAATGAAAAACTCATCCTATAAGACGTAGCATTAAGTTGCATAAATTAGCATCTCAAAATCTTTTAAAAGATCAAGGATATTTATAATATTCACTTCAGCAATTTTTCTTTATTATTCATAAAATTTTTTTCTCTTTTAGGAATAGCAGAAAACAGCTTTTTTCGATACAGGAGAGAAAAAAATTTTTCTCCATGATGAAATGGAAAAGAGGAGAGACCTGTTGAGCTCTCATATGGCCTTAAACTATTCACACTTTGTCTATATTTAGAAAATCTTATCAAAGAGTATGCTTGCAAAAGACAGAGAAAATTAGCACAAAAAGTTTTAATTAATTTCTTCTTAGTTTTCTTCACTTTTACAAATAACAAAAAATCTTCACAATTCTAAATATTTCGGAAAATTCTCAACTCTTTTCAGATTTACTTACAAATTGATGATAATCAAATTGCAAATTTTTCGCACACTTTAATTCAAAAAAAGTTTAAGTAAAATCTCTTTCTATTGAATTCACGAGCTAAACAAAATGCGATGCGTTCATAACAACCAACCGATAGCGATTGAATGACGAATGAGCCTGAATTGAGCGCTGTTGTTACTCTACAACAACATTCTGAAGTAAAAAGCTCAGAAATCTTGTTGTTATGTTATGCGCAGTGAGAAAAAGCTTCAAAAGCTCTACAATCGCTCTCTTTCGCTCACCAAATTTTCTTGCCTCTTTGTGTATTGTCGCGATAGAATAATGGCAGTTTATTTCCATCGTGGCTCTCGTACACATAAATTTTTTTTGATGTCGGCTTATTATTTGAAATATCATCAGCCATTCAATCAAGATAAGCGCATTTGTGAACAATAAAAATTCAGAAAATGACAAAAATTCATCTTTGTTATACTTTGATGGTTTTTTCATTGAAAGTTTCAATATTTAGTTTGTTACACCTGCAGTTGAAAGTTTTTCTATGAGCGACTCGATGATGCGCACTTTTTTCTTCTCTCTCACGCTCTCTGTTTTCTCTCATAAGCTGGAAAAAAATTAATAAAAAATACCAAGAATAATGAAAACTTTTTATTAGCAATAGCAACAGCTTTAATGTGTGGCTTTCCATATTTGAACTTAAATCTTGATAAAGTAATGGATCTTCTAATATCATTATCATATTCACATCTTTTTGCATAGTACAATAACATGAAAATTATTAATGTAATAAACATTTTCATTCCTTTATATTCTCTTTACTTACTCATTGTCATTAGAAAAATCTTTTATTGAGAGAAAACTTTTTCATAAATTAATAAACATAAAAAACAGTGAGAAAATTTACATAAAATGAAACAAATAAGTTTTTATGATTATAGATGATACCAAATATTTTTTATTTGAAATTAGAAATTTTTAAGATGAAAGAACAAATCATGTTGTTTTATAGACAAAATTCGTAAAAACTTTATTTGTAAATTTTCCATACTAAAATACTCTGTAGTTTTTAAATAATATAAAAAGATGTAGAATAAAATATAAAATAGATCAATTTCATGTATATCAAATTTAATATTTGGATGTTAAAAAACTAAATTTTTATTTTTTGCATAATCAAAATGATTAGATAATATTCAGTGTATACAATGGAGATTATATCCTCATATAAAATATCATCAAACATGTATCCAAAAATGATATCAATTTGAAGTTAAAATTCTTACTTATTGTATTTATAACGTAATGAAATCAATCTTCATTTTTAACTTCTTGGAATTTTTCACAAATTAAAATTTTATGTGTTAAGCAACAGGTCTTTTATTAGCGAATATAGATAGAGATAGTCAACAAGTCTTTCTTAAAAATTTAAAAATCAAATTAACGTTATTAAAATACAAGATAAAAGTATTACCACTTCATTCTTTATCATACCACAGGAAATGCCACAACTTTAATAGACTCATAAACACATTTTCATATAAACATGTTTATATGAAAAATATTCCGATCTCTCTTTTTATGCGATTTTACTTAATTTATACACTTCAACAAAAACTTTTTTGCAGGCACTTTGTTTATTTGGTTTATTATTTCTTCATCAACCTAAAGCCATACACACGTAAATAAACATTCATTTATGCAATGAAATTTATTTGTTTAATTTTTATGATTTACTGCCTCGTGTCCTTTTGTCTGTGCTAGCAATTAATCTTTTTACGTCGAAGGTTTGTTCGTTCATTGTCATTAGAATGCTGACGAAATTGTGAGGGCGTGTGGAAATGAAATCATATGTGTGAAAAACTACAAGAGAAACAGGCTAAGGTCTGGCAGCTGTTATTGTCAGATTCAATCAGCATCAAGTTAAACATTGCCCGCATGAGACTGCTCTTTTGCTCTCGCATATAAATGTTTTAGTGTTAAGAGAGGAAAAATCAGAGGATAAAATGTGTCCAAGGCAATAAAGGAAGTCGTCTTTAATATGCGCCTCTGATATGAAAAATTGAATTTTTCCATTAAGGCTAAAAGGCATACGCGCATATACACATATTGTAGTCATTACATTGCTTCCTTTTCGCTATATTTTCGAAATATATACACAGTCATTCAATCGAGATTCAACATGTGGGAGTAATTTCAACTGATCAATGTATAAACAATCCTAAACTCCATGAAATATACATATATGGTGAGAAAAAGGAAAAGCTTTTTTGCTGCTTTGCTGAAGTAGAAATATTTTATGTGTTTTTTATACAAAATCATTGGTGATTGAAATCAAACATTTATTTTAACTTTTGAAAATCAAAAAAATTCATTTTGATTAAAACTTTTAAAAATTATAAACAAAGAAAAATTTTGCAAAACACCAACAGCTATTGTTAAAGTTACGAATGAAGTTCACTTTAGCCCACAAAATATATATTGCATTAAAAATGAACCTTTTTCTCACTCGCTTTTGCTCTCTTGATATATGGTATTGCCAGGTAAGTGACTTTATGTGTGTAAACGATCCTACTCGTTGAAGTGGAATGAAAGGTATGAGAAAAAATTGCTTTTAAATTTTTTATCGTTTACCACACTTGTGGCATTGTCATATGGGATGTTATTAAGTTTTATACGATAGAATATGAGCCACATTTTCTAGTAGAAATGATGATTAGTTTTGAGAAAGATAATTAATATATCAACATATTCATATCTACAGAAAAGAAGAAATTTTTTATAGATTTTACACCTTAATAATAAAATTCAAATCAAATTGATTTTCATTTTAAAATTAATTACAACTTTTCTTTTATGTATTTGATATGATTAGACTTGTAAATTCAAAACAAAGACTTCAAAGTGAAATTAAAATCCTAAAACTATTTTATGAACTTCAAATTTTTTTTTCAAATTTCAATCAAAATCAAGTTGAATAAACTTAAAGTCATTTAAATTTTAAGTCAATTTGATTATTATATCAAAGTAAAAAACTGTGATTATAGTATATGTAAAATGATATGAAACTTTATTTTTTTACTATCTTAATAAAATGCTATCACATTTAAAAACAAATAATTATTTTATAAAAACCATTTAAATTAATTAAAACTCAATCAAATGTACATGAAAAATATGTCCATCTCTTGAATTCTACTCACAAATTTAATGTTTATCTATTTCAAATTTCTTGAAATACTTTAAAAATTTTACTTTATGTTTTATATTCTTTATTTCATGAGTTTTCATGCCTCATAATGCTCAAGAAAGAAAGTTTTTTTTCTTGTTTAACAAATGAGTTATTTTTACGTGAATTTTTTTCTAAAATTTTATACAATGACATTAAAAATTATTGCTTTGAAATTTTAAAGAAGAGAAAAATTTAATTTGAGCTAAGGGCAATAATACTTTATGTTGATACTTTTGTTTAATCACTGATTAAGAGCATTTACTTTAACAATTCTTTTGAATTCAATCAAATCGATTGCAAGACTATACTTATCCAGATTCAAATTTTACTTAGTTTTTATAAGAATTTGAAGCTTTAAAAACTTTGAAGAAGATTATTTAAATAAAAATAGTAAACAAAATATCTAAGATTTTATTTTGAAAAGTGGATCGAGTTTATTTCATGCTAAGCATGATTATATTTTGTCGCAACCAAGCGTTGACATATATCATTTCATATTTTAACCTACTTTCTATTTTATATGTAAATAACTGGCAGTTAGTTTACTGTAATTTAGAAATTAAATGATTGAAATGAAAAATAAATTCGAAACATTTAAAACCACTTGTTGAATGAATTCGATAGTCTAATAAAACATTTTAATATAGTTTATTTCAAGACAAATTATCAAAAAAATACAAAAAATTGAAATCATTTTTGCGTCTAAAAAATTTGTTCTTGAAAACTCCATTGTAAAAACATTTTTCATTCTCTTAATTTTCATCAATTACATCACCCTGTCTGTTCGTTCTTCCTTCCTTTATCATGAATACGTGAAGAAGCGTTAGCGAAGGAAAAAATTCAATTGTGGATAACGAAAACCTACACAGCAAGGTAAGCGAAAGAAAGTAAGTGAGCGGCTTCTTTCATTCATGCTATCTTTATTTTCTCCATTTCGCCAATAAAAGTCGGATGAACAAAAAGCCACAAAGACTTCTTTCCACATGCATAAAGCTTCACGTCTATCGACCTTGATCGCGTTATCATAAATTACTGCGGGCACTTGCTCGTTTTGCCTTTTCTTTTCCTCTTTATGTATTACCTACCTATGCGAGCGAATGTATGTGAACATGTATGAATGTTAGCCTAGTTATCTTTCTTTTAAGAAAAATTAATTTCAAAATTGAGAGTGTAAATATATTGCTCCATGTGTGTGTATGTAATGGTACGTGCAAGGTCTTTTAGGTGAAAAGAGGAAAAAGTTTTCTTCCATGTCGTAAAAATTTGAGTAATTTATATGTTAATTTTGCCTCATAAATTTTATTACTTTATGTTACGATGTTCTACTTTTCAATACATGAAGAGCACAATGTTGGACGTGCGAAATTGAAGTATCTCTGCATTTTATAAAACAGTATTTATAAAACTAATATTTATAATGATAAACTGAATTTTTTCCATTATTATGTTATTAGAGCGTCAATTTTCCTTTATTCCTATACACCCATAAAGCAAGAGTATAATATTGCTTGTATAACATCAAATAAATCATAATTAGCACTAATGCTGCATTCATTCTTTGGGTATAATAATGTACATATACAAAATGAGATGAAATCTGATAGGAACAATGGATGAGAGCGATAGAGCAGCACTTGTAGAATTCACCCATCGTTATTATAAAAAAGAACGTTTTGATAGTCTCCTTATTTTTCTTGCTCTTTAATTCGAGTCAACGGTTGACAGCAAAAACAATTTCACTTGACCGCTTACAATTTCAAATCACGTCCCAGAGTAATAAATATTAATGGATCGACGACGATTTGCCTTTGTCTTTTCTCACACAATCATATACCCATAAAAACTTGCATGTAGAGTAAAAAGAATTTTCATTTCTCAGTTACTTAGCCAGCATATATATACAGGAACTTTGTTCTACTTTTCTACGCACATTTCTTAAAATATTTCAGAAATTACTTTAAGAAAAAGTAAAAAGAGGACTCTTATCATCATTGGCATAAATTTTTCTATATTTAATGTAGTGTGAAGCTAAATGCATTGAAACTAAGAGAGAAAAGCTCTAAATGATGAAATTTTCATGTTTGAATGCTAATTTATGAATTATATTATGATATTCACATACTTGAGTGTTATTATAATAGCGAAAATGTGAATTTTGTTTCTCTGAATAATTTTTTTGTATCATTATGTAAATTAAAGCGTTTTGTATCATAA
Source organism: Polypedilum pembai (assembly GCA_014622435.1). Classification (NCBI taxonomy): domain Eukaryota; kingdom Metazoa; phylum Arthropoda; class Insecta; order Diptera; family Chironomidae; genus Polypedilum; species Polypedilum pembai. The sequence goes on from JACWBX010001198.1 coordinate 10,545, forward strand.
TCAAAATTTTAATCAGTAAATATTGAATAAAAAGTAAATTTCAACAGTCATCTGAAAAAGCAACAAGTAATATCAAATACTTAACAAAACTTTTACAAATAAGGTAAGTTTTTGAGAAGATTAAATGAATTTATAAAATTACACCAAATTTAATTTAAAAGTTTTATAAAATTGTAAAATAATATAAAAATTCAACCAATAACTAGAAAACTTTGAATTTAGCAAAATACAGCTTTAGTTGGTCACGTTTTTCACTTTATTAAAAATAAATTTAAAACTGTCACATGGCTCATCACAAGAACAAAAAGAAGGCAGAAAGCCATGAACAAAGCTAAAAACGCAAGTAAACGGAAATGTCGTGCATTGTATTCATTTTCCTGAGTTCGCTTGACTCGTTTCATATTGCCGGTACACGTTTACTGCCGCATGTTTAGCAAGGTAAAGAATAAAAAGAAAAATAAATTTCGTTGCCTTTTGTGTTTGCTTGTTCACTTTTATTTAGGGTTTCTGGTTGCTGTTAACAGCAACAGCAAAAACAGCTGTTTTTTTGGCCAAAATTGAAAACAGCAAACAGCTGTTTTTTTGTGCTGTTTTTTGCTGTTTTTTAT
>JACWBX010001201.1:0-15473 GCA_014622435.1 Polypedilum pembai
TATATATAAATAAAAACCCTGGTAGTTTTAATTGAAATTTTGTCCGTTGAAAAATAAATTTCCAAGGGGTTGGAAACTGGGGCGAAGGATTCGCCCCCATTCGCCCGATTGTAAACAAAAAATTCGCCCCGTTTCGCCCCGATTCGCCTTTTGCCCCAGTTTCCAACCCCCTGTAAATTTCAAACGTGTTTTTACACCCCTCTTCGAAAACATTTTGAATTTTCGAAAATAAATTTTAAAGTAAAAAACAAAATATTCAAGTCTTAGACTAAAAAGATGAAAAATGAAGCCTGTATTAGTTGTATAATAACTTCTTTTATATCAAGGAACATTAATAACTAACTAAATGATGTTATTTAAGCTTTTTGTTAACAAACTTTTACAAGTTTGAATAATTCCGAAAAATCGTAGTTGCATGACGCGGGCTTTTTCGGAATTCCCTAACGGTCGATTGAAACTACCAGGATAAAAACGAGAATTTAATAATAAAATTAAATAATAAATAAATATTCGACTTGTAGTTCTTTTCCAACTTGCTTTCGTTGAAAATTTCGAAATTCGTTAAAAAGTATCATATTTTTCAAAAACTGCATTAAAATTGACATCAAAACTGCATCAAAAACAACTGTCCGGATCAGGGAAAAATTTAAAAAATTCCGGACTAATATTTCTCACCGGATAATCTTACAGAAAAATTTTTGATCAAAATAAAATTTCTCTTTTTCTGTACACTAAATCATACATAATATTAGCTGAAAACGTCTATAGAATGATGTTCTATTGATCATGAGCAGTTTTATGAAGATTACTCAAGTAATTAAACTGAAATTTGAGTTTCTATTTTGAAAAATTTCAAAAATGTCATTTTTGTAAGGTTAGTAACGCTCGAAGAATTGAAATAATAGCGAAATAGAAAACTTGTAGAAACAAATTAATACCAAATAATAGTAAAACAGTCGATGATTGATCCATCCTGACAGTTTCATTTGATTAGAATAAGTAAGAAAAGAAAATTTTGAGTTCTATGGAAAGTCATATAAGTTTTTGAACCGGAAAACTGCTCATATGAAGTGCAAAATTTTCCGAATTTTTTTTTTCGAACAATGTGATATATCAAGGAGTTTCCTTGAAAATGGCCTTTTTTTCATGTTTCATTCAAATTTAAAACTGTGATGTGTTTTAAGGTATATTTGATTTCAATTCATGCTCACTTAGTATTTTTAATTTGGCTCGAAACATTTTGTAAACATTTGACTTTTTTGCCTTGAAAGTTTATTAACAATTTTAGTTCTTAAAATTGATAACCTAAAATTCTCTTTTGCGCTATAAATTTAGTTTCATTTAGGTACTTTCAAGAGCCGAAAAGAGATTTAATTTATCTCTTGTAGTTTAAAAGTTACGAATGAACAAAACATGATTGAAAAAATGGTGACTTTTAATAAATTGATCATTTCTTGAAATTTATTTGTCCAATCGGAATGATTCACATACCATTCGATTTGACTTAAAATTTACTACTAAATACCATATAGCAAGTGACTTTTTGAGAATACATAAATTTTCCAAAAATCTTTTGTTTACATTGTTGCGAAAATGTAAACAAACCAAATTTGTCATTTTTCTTTCGCAAGTTTGAATGGAGCATGAAAAAAGGGCCATTTTTAAGGAAACTCCCTGATAATTATAAACATTTTTTATCAAAAACATCCCTATGTACTTGAAACAATAATTTTTTTGCAATAAATTCATGGTAAATAAGTGCATAATTTATTTGATAGGTTCATAAATAGTTTCACTTATCCTAAAAATTTCTTTCGATAGGTTATAAAAGTTTTAAAATGAAAAAAATAATAATTGATCTCAATCAAATGAGTTTCGATGAAACAGTATAACTTGCATCTAATTGAATAAAATTGACACATGTAGTATTTATGTAGTAATTGGAAACCTCGAGAAAGGGAGAACCTGAGAATTTTTTATAAAATAACTGTAAAATGTACAAGTTAAATATACACGAAGAATTATTTTTCAGTTGTTTCGTGTTTGAAGTAAAATAAGAAAGACTGTTATCATCAGTTTCTTTTCATTTTCATTCTTTTTTTTCTACCTAGTTCTCTTTTGCTTTTTTTCTCGTATGACGACGAAATCATTTTTTTGTTAATCTTTATAAAATCTTTCTCCATTTTTATTTAATAATTTTTTAATACTTGATAAAATTTTACCTTGATGATGATTTCCTTTATTATTCATTCGCTAAAATAGGATAACAACAATAATTGAAACAATTAGAATATTGACTTTTCTTTTTTGAGGCTGTATTATAGCGGAAATGAAAAATGGTTAAACCTCAGCAAACATTAATACACTTCAATAATCGATTTCACTCAATTTTTCCTTCACAAATTATATTTCACTCTATTTTTAAGAGTCTTTAATATATTTTAATAAGTTTATATTACTTTTATAAAGTCTATTATTTATTAAAATTATTTTTTTCTTTCTTCTCACAGCTAAATTAAAACTTTTTTTTTCTCAAGAGTTTTTCGAGAGAATTTTAAATTATAAAAATTCGTTACTCTCAGTAAAATAAAAAAGATTGAAACTTTTAATGTGAATAATATTCTCCAGAATATTTAGATTAATAATAAAATTATGAAATTATCAAAAAAGATTCGTTAATCTTCTTAAATTTTATTATCTTTATAAGAAAACATTTATTCGCATAGGGGACTGAAATTAAAAAAAAAGTTTAAACCCTGAGTAAACAAAAAACCCGATTACAACGTGCAAGAATTTCCAATAAAAAAACAATGGCAAAACGACCAGAACACTCTGCTCCACCTGAAATTGTGAGTTATTCTTAGTTTTAAAATTAATCATATATTATTATAATTGTTATTATTATAGTTCTATAATGAAGATGAAGCTAAAAAATATTCTCATAAGTAGGTAAAAATAAAATTACATATTTTGTTTTAATAACAACTATTTATCTATATTAGCACTCGTATAATTGAAATTCAAGAAGAAATGGCAGAACGTGCATACGAATTATTACTTTTATCAGAAGATGAACCTGCTTTAATTCTTGATATTGGTTGTGGAAGTGGTTTGAGTGGAAGTATTTTAGAAGAGAATGGCCATCACTGGATTGGAATTGACATATCACAAGCTATGTTAAACATTGCATGTGAACGTGAAGTGGAAGGAGATCTTATTTTAGGTGATATGGGACAAGGAATGTGCTTCAAAGCTGGTAGTTTTGATGGTGCTATCTCAATTTCTGCTATTCAATGGCTATGTAATGCTGACAAAAGTAATCATGTGCCTCAAAAACGATTATACCAATTTTTCACTACATTATATGCATCTTTAGTAAGTAACTATGTCATTTTGATAACAAAAAATGAATATGTAATTTTTACAGACGAGAAATGCTCGAGCAGTTTTTCAGTTTTATCCTGAGAATGCACAGCAAATTGATATGATAACAAATCAAGCACTTAGAAGTGGTTTTTACGGTGGTGTTGTTGTTGATTATCCAAATTCAACCAAAGCCAAAAAATACTATTTAGTTTTGATGACTGGAGGTGTACAGCAACAGTTACCAGTTGCTCTAGGAACAGAAGAATCTAATAGCGAGCAAATCTCATATTCTAAAAAAAGAGAAATGACGAAAAATATTCGAGGTAAAGATGTAAAAAAATCGAAAGATTGGATTATGCATAAGAAAGAAAGAAGACGGCAGCAAGGTAATGAAACCAGATCAGATTCAAAATATACAGGAAGAAAACGAAGTGGTCGATTCTAAATGAATTAATATGCAAAAGTTTTTTTGTAGTAAAATAACGAATTAAAATATTTTGAAATTTTTTATGTAACATTTTTCTAGTTCTGTTTTGTTTTTTTTTTTCATTCATCGTTCGTTGCAAACTTTTCTAGGATTTTCTTATTTGGTATTAAAAAGTTTTCATGTAATTGAAAAGACAGAGGTTTATTGACATATTCTAAAATGTTATCAAGCCCAATCAACAAGAATGGAATAAAATTATTAGTAAATTACCTTTCCAAAAATTTTGTTACCAAAACAAAAAATCTGTATGAAATTTTAGGGCTTTCACCTAATGCAACACAAGTAAGTTAATATTCAAGACCTAGATAAAATACACATATTGAAATTTTAAATGAATAAGTACCTCGAAAATTAAACACAAAACTGATTTTCATGCAATGAAATATATACTAATATTATTGTGAATAATATTTTGCTTATTATTGATTTTAATCCATTTTTAGGCTGATATTAAATCTGCTTATTATAAATTGAGCAAATCATACCATCCAGATTTAAATCCAAACGATAGTGTAGCGAACGAAAAATTCCGAGCAATCAGTGAAGCATATGAAGTTTTAGGAACATATCGACTTAGAAAAATGTATGATAAAGGAATCATACATACGGCAGGAAGTCAGTTTTCTCATCATTCAAAAGGAGCTCAAAAAACTCAACCATATGATATAGAAGATGAAGTAAATGATGATGATACAACAAGATTTTACAAATCAAGATTGAGAAGAGAACATACGGGCGGGAAAAGTAAAATATATGATTTTGATGAATGGACATCTAAACACTATGGTATTAAAACACATATGACAGTAATTTCGGAAATTATTTTGCATAAAAATCAAATTGTATAAAATTATAATTTTAGGTGTTAGCATTCTCGAGAAATTCATATATAAATGTTTAAATAAGATTTAAGATTTTGATTACCTTTAAACAGATCTAATTTCATCTATTGATTCTATCAATTTCGCTGATATAAAGTCAAAAAGTTGCTATTTTGCAACTTCAAACGTCTAAAGAATAATGTACTTTAAGACAGAAAATAATTTCCTGAATGAATAAATTTTTCTAATGTTCTGCAATATAGTATGCATACTAACAATTTGATGAAATACGTCTTTTTTAGGTGAAACTTTTAGAGATCAACAAAACATGAAAAATAGAGAAGCTGCAAAAAAAAGGCGTGAAGAAAAAGCAACTTCGGTGACAATAAACAGAAACACTTTGTTAACTTTGCTTGGAATAGGTCTATGTCTAATTGTAGTAGCTGAATACATCACTAATCACATTACTTTAGATGTCAATAAATTAGATCAAAAAGTAAATGAAAGGAAATGAAATTATAACTCAGATTAAATAGTTAGTTATTTGAAATTTTAAATAAAATATTACTGTTCTAATTTTATTTGTAAAACAAAGATAAAATGCAAACACATAAAGTCTATATTTTAATTTAACATATTAGAAAATTCATTTCAATTTTTTTCACTGAATTTTTATTATTGTTTATTTTGTTTTTAGAAAGAAGGCCTTGGCATCATGGGCATTGGGAAACCAGGCATATTAGAAGGATACGGGGTGTTTTGATAAAATCCCGTCGTTGAAAAATTGTTATTAATACTTGCCTGATGAGCACCTCTTCTCAAGAGCTCTTGCATTTTTTCAGCTTTCAATTTTCGAAGATGCATTATCGTGCGTGTCGCTTTAAACTGTTCAAGAAATTCTTCCGTTGAGAGATTATTCTCAAACAATTCATCAGCAATTTTTTCGCTTTGTTCTTCAGATTCAGCTGATAATGCTTGCAATCTGGCCAAAACAGATTCTGGATCAGAATTTGATGCCTTTGATTCTAAAAAAATATATTAGAAAACAATATAAATAAATAAAGAGACAGATAGATCTCAATTATGACTCACTGATTTGAGTTAACTTGAGTTGAACATTTTCACTCAAATTTCTAAATTCATCTGCTAAATCATTTATACGTGATCGAGCTTCAATAAGTTGTGGTTCTTTATCCAAATTACTTTCAGCTAGCGTGCGGTTTTCAGTAATAATTACATCCTTTTCATTTTCAAGTGACTTTAACTGCAGAAAAATAAAAAATTATTTTACAGAAAAAAATGAACAAAAAAAGAAAATTTCTACGCACAATTTCATCAACTCTTTGATCAAGTTTGTCATCATCCCCAAATATTTCACGTAACTCATCGGATGTGAGTGAATACAAACTGCTTGTTGCATTGTTTAAATATTGTTGATGCATTTTTATTTTGATTTTATATTTTTTTCTGAAAACAACAAAAGACTTGCTGCTCTTAAGAGATTAAAAATATTCAATTCAAACAATAAAGACTAAATGACTGTTTTGCCCCGAAAAATGACAACTTCAAAACAGCACATTTGGTTCGAAATATCAGAAACCAATCTTAGAAATCGGACATTTTTGATGATTCTTTCAAACCTATCGTTCTGTAAATTAATAGAACAATTAAATGAAAAGCATGTTTTTGGGAGATGTAATTTGAATGCAAAAAATCTGGGATGCAAATTTTGAATAAATTTTTTGGTTGAATCTGAGTTAAAAATAAAATGTCTTTTTGGCAATAGCTCAATTTTAGCTCAAACTTGATTATTCGAGTATATTTTCAATCCATGGAAAGATTACAGAAAAACTACATTCAAAACAATTGCAAGCAGAAAGATTATCCATCGTTTGTCGCACTATTTGTGGAATCGTCCATAAGCAAACGTTTTCGTAAATCAAAACAACATACGAATTCGAAATTGTTGTTTACACCTGAAAATTTAAAATTCAAAAATTTCAACTTATTGAAATAAAGATTAATAAAACAAATATTCAAAGTCACAATATTTTTAAAAAATGGCACCTATTCCTACTGTGCAAAATGGGAGTGAAAACGATCGAATTATTCGTCCTCAAGATCGAAAGTAAGTCTTTTAAAAATTTTGTAATAATGTGTTTGCTTAAAATTTCATTTTTTTCCACTAAGATCCGATATCATATGCCGTGCAAAATACAGCAATAATCTACCTGATATTCCTTTTGATTTAAAATTTCTTACGTTTCCGTTCGAATTTGATCGCTTTACACAATACAAGCCTACATCATTGGAAAGAAATTATAAATTTGAAGTTTTATCGGAACATGATCTTGGTGTATCTATAGATTTAATAAATAGAGACCTATATCAATCTGATCGCAGTAATGCTTTATCACTCGATCCAGCTGATGAAAAATTACTCGAGGAAGATACTCATGCACCACAAGACATGAGTCGCTCAAAGCAGCACGCTAAACCGGTATCATGGTTAAGAAGATCAGAATATATATCCACGGAACAAACTCGCTTTCAGGTAAATCATTATAGTATTTACAAGAAATTTATGTTAAATAATATGTCGCATTATTTTTCTAGCCACAAAATATGGAGAAAGCAGAAGCAAAGGTCGGTTATAATGTAAAAAATAGTATGCGCGAAGAAACCTTGTATATGGATCGCGAACAACAAATAGCTGCAATTGACAAGACATTTGAAGACAACAAGATACCGATAACACATCATTACTGTAAACCAAATGTTACACCCATTGAAATTTATTCGGTTTATCCTGATTTCAAATGTTGGAAATATCCATATGCACAAGTAATTTTCGATGCTGATCCATCACCAGGTGGTGGTAAAAGTTTGGCTAATCAACTGGAAGAAATGAGTCAAGCAATGATCAGAGGTGTTATGGATGAGTCAGGAGAACAGTTCGTTGCTTATTTCCTTCCAACTGAAGAGACGCTTGAGAAAAGACGAATAGATTTTTCATTAGAAAGAGCTTATAAAGATGACACCGAATATGAATATAAAATGACACGTGAATATAATTGGAATGTCAAATCTAAACTCTCAAAAGGATATGAAGAAAATTACTTCTTTGTTATTCGCGAAGATGGTGTTTATTATGACGAACTTGAGACACGTGTTCGCTTAAGTAAACGTCGTCAAAAAGTTGGTGTTCAAATAAATAATACCAAGCTAGTTGTCCGTCATAGACCGCTTAATGCTATCGAACATAGAATGCACCTTTCTCGAGAAAAAAATTTAGAGCCACCAGGTGAAGAGGATGAAGAAGAAGAGATGGAAGAGGACGTTGAAGAAAAGGATAATAATGAACCAACAACTGGTGATGATAAACTCAATAAACGCTCAAAGTCTAGATCGCGTTCTCGTTCAAGGTAAATTGCTTTATAATTCTCAAAGTTTATAATAGAATGTAAAACAAAATGAATTTTTTAGATCTAAATCAGTTGCATCAAAATCCAAAAGTAGAAGCCGCAGTTCAAGCAGATCCAGGTAAGGATGACAGTATATGCATAAGTCCTATCTAATTTCGATTTTATTCTAACAGATCTAGATCAAAATCTCCTTCTAAATCAAGAAGTCGCAGTCGTAGTCGTAGTCCTCATTCTCGATCGAGAAGTAGAAGCCACAGTTCTAATCGATCAAGGTATTTTTTTTTCTCATTTAATACTGTTAATACAATACTTATAAATTTTTATTTATAATATTTAATTCAGCCGTAGTGGATCGGCAAACTCTCATCATTCAGGCTCACGACGTTCAGGATCTGAACATTCAAATTACTCGGTAAAATCTGCCACTTCACGGCGCAGTGGCTCTGCAAAATCATACTATTCAGGTTCTGATCGTTCAAAGAGATCTAGCAGTCATCAAAGCGACAGAACAGGAAGTTCTCGTTCTTCTCGTTCTCGTTCTCGTTCTGGTAGTCATTCACAAAGCAACAGTGGCAGTGGAAGTGATACAAATTCAAATTAACTTTCTCTATTATTATTTCATGGTACTGTTTGAAGGCTTGCAGTTTCAAATTTCAAGGATAATGATTTTTTCTTTTTAAATATGCGATAAAATTTAATCTGTTAATATAAAATCAAAACGAAGAAATAAATAAGTAGATTATGAGTCAAATAACGATTTTATTTATAATTTCATCATTCCTTATTGATGAAGAAAGTATTTCAACACAAAAATGCAATTTTTTATAGGTTTTTTTAGTAACAGGCACTATTCATGTTCAATTTTTCTTTCTTAGCCTAAAAATATGATTGCGTAAAGATATTTTTATTAAATTCTGCTTTGTATGTTGTAACATTTAAATATTCTTTGAGAAATAGCAGAATGATTAGCAATTAACTAACAAAAATTCAAATCAATTTACATAAAATTTAGATATTTTTTATATTTAAAATTTTGTACTCCAAAAAATTTAATTTCTTTTCATTAAGTGCAAAAGAAAAGAAGAAAAAATGATTAGTTACTTTAAAAAAGCATTACTGCTAAGCTCTCTCAGCATTTAATAACATATGATTGGCACTAAAAATTAATATGTATTTTTTTAACTATTCTTTAAATAGAATAAAAATTTATTTAAACGTAACTACATTGAAATGAAAACAATATTTGGAGGATATTTATAACAATATTCTTATTCAAAATAAGGATTATTTTAGGTGTATCTAGTAAATTTTTCGTGATTTTTTGCTCACAAAGTTTTTTCTATATAATAAAAAGATGACATTAGAGTATGATAATTTATTCATATTTGTTTGAAATAAGCTGCATTATGGAGTCTAAAAATGAGATAAAAAATAGACCAAAAACTGTTTGAATGTAGTATGTACATTTTGTATGCAAATAGCAAACATTTGCTTGAGCTTTCTCTTTTTAAATCAATTTAAAAATAGTTTGTTTTTGATCTAAATTTTTAAAATTTGATGATAAAAATGCACTGAAAATGAAATTTATGGTAGATATTGCTCAAAATTTGTTTAACAACAATATTTTTAATGCATTTTGTTTTTTTTTAAATTACTTAAGCATTCCTTCATGGTAAAAATTTCGGTTAATTCTCATTCTTTGATTCAGTTTTCGGTTCTGTTACTACCGACTCCATGATTTTTTCTTTAATTTATTTCGCAATATTTTTGACTTTGATTTTTTGTGTAAAGGCTCATTATCATTTGTTAGAGCATAAGATTTGGTCGGAGAAATTTCTGTGGTATAAAAATATTGCTTTCGTTCAAATTCTTGTTCATTCGATGCGGGACGTTTCAAAAGTAGAGTAGTGTTGGTATTATATCCAGCTAAATTGAGCAATGCATCAACACCTTCTGCTTGCCTACGCTGTTCTTCAAGTTCTTGATCGTTTAGTGGTTGACTGAATTGATATACGACATTACTATTAATATAGGAAAAAGTAAATTTAAACTAAATATTTTTTTTAATTTAAATTTTACTCACTTTTCTTCACTACTTTCATATGCTGCGTCTGATGATGTTCCATTACTATTGTTATCACTAGTTCCATTTTTACCATATGCTGAATAAGTATGATCTTCGCTAGGAGAAGAAGTCGTCTTTAAAAGTGATGATGTATCATTTTGAACAAATTGAATTCCTTCAGTAAAGATTTTTGGTCCGTGCTTGAGTGCTAGCATTGCAGTTGCAGCATTCACATCGTCAATCGTTTCAGCATTTAATTCACGATTAAATAACTCAGAATTTGGTAGATTTCCATTGATAATTATTGAATTATTATTGTTTATGCAATTGTTGTGCAATAATGGAACTGAAATCGCATTTGTGGAAAAGTTTTGTAACATATCAAAATTTGTCATTGGAGTATTTGAGCGACTCTGTTCATTACTATCATCCTCTATGCTTTCCATAGCCGCAAGTCGACGTGAAAGAAATGGAAAATGCTCAGGATTTGGTAATCGAGCACTAGCATTAGTCTATAAAAATATAAAAATTAAATTAATTATATCGTTAAAATTGAAAATAATTGAATTACTTTTAACCCTGGACTCTCGTTTGGTGATTTAATTAAATTTTTTGCTTGTCTCTCCCAGGTAGAACACGGATGAAATGGTGAACGTGTAAGTGCTTGAATCAAGTTCGGTCGATATTGAGGTTCAACCATCCATAATGAACCTTTCCCAAGATTCTAAAAAAAAGTTACACTCACTTCCTAATTTTCAACATCAATTCAATCATAACAAACTTACTGCAGCTTTTTCTACTTTTTGGAAGCATTTATTTAGTGATAAATTATGTCTAACACTATTTTTCCAACCAGTTGGTGCCGTTTTAAAATAAGGAAAATGTTGAATTATCCACGCATAAATTTCTTTTACGGGCAAAGCTTTTTGCATTGAGTCCTCTATGGCCATAAAAATTAATGAACTGAAAATATATAGAAATTAAGTAAAAAAACTATTTATTTCAAATATTAATTTTATTTCTTACCTAAAACTATATGGAGGTTTATTCGTTGTATGAACTAATGGATCATAAGGAATATTATTTGGATGTTGTTTTGTTTGTTGCTGTTGCTTGGGTGAAGGTGAAGATGATAATGAGCTTGCAACAGATGAAGCTGTAGAGTTGAGTTTTGGTAATGCATAGTCGATAGCTTTTTGTGACATATCATGTTCGAAGCTACTATTTTCATAATTACTCTGAGCATTGTTGTTATTGTTGTGATGATAATTTGTAGCATAATCATCGCTAAAGATGTAGCGATGATTATCAGATTGTTGTGGTTTCGCAATAATATATGCGCTCAATTGCGCATTTTGTATTTGTGATTGTTGTTCTTGCTGTTGACGTTTTTCTTCATCTTGTTGCTTTAGAGCCTCACGTAAATAACGTTTATGAAAATGCTGATGAATAGGTGGCGACTTGATAATCTGATTAATTGATTCTTCACTATTCAAGTGACTGCTTTGATAATAGTCTTTTATTATAGTAGTATTGGTAATAGAAGTAGATGTGGTACTGTTGTTTTTGCTTTGACTTGTTGACACTAATTTAATCAAGTCAACATGTGAATTGTTGTTTAAATTATTATGACTACTATTTAATTTATCATTCAAAAGTTTATTAGAATCAACATGCGAATTATCAATTTTAGTATAGTTTAAAGGCTTAGGTGAAGCGGATAATGTATAATGTTCGTTCTGCCAAAAAAGAAAAATTTAATTTTACATATAATAGACATAGAAATATATTTCAAGGAATTTTGTCCATACTTGCTCTAAGGACGAATTGAAACTATTTTCGACTAAAACTCCTGAATCATCTTTTTCATCATGATTTTGAGGTGATTTTGATACAACACTTAGTCTACCATTTGTAAGTTGATTTGAAGGAGATTGCACTTTTGGACATGAAAGATTTATTCCTAAAATTATAATATATATTTCATTTAATGTTTTTATTAAAAATATTTTTATTCACCTTTCAATAGATTTTTATCATGCAACCAATTAAGTGATGTAAGCTCTTCATCAGCATTAATTTTTCGCTCTTCATCATCTTTAGTTTGTTCATTATCCGAATTTTCAATTTTTTCACTTGTCAACAAAACAATTTGATGCTGATTAGTATAATTTCCATTCATTAGAATTTCATGATTTGGTGGTGATGTTGCTGCTGTATTATTAAATGTTAAGACATTAATCTTAGAATTTTAAAACACGTATATATATGGTATATATCATTAAAAATACTTACTAATATAACTCATGGACGAATCATGAGGTGATGACGAAGATGGAACAGCATTGATGTTTTTGTGAATAAGAAAATTTGAATTACTATTTGCTATATCCATAGATAATGTCTTATTCTTATTGATGATTAAATTATTATTATTATTGTTGTTGTTGTTATACTGCATTTGTGTTGTTGGATGTATCATCATGTGATTCATGTTAATTTTTGTCGATCCATCGCGCGATAGTGGTCGATCTTGTGACATTCTGTAAATATATAGAAATAAGGTTGAATATTCAATATTATTATTACTTTTAAATAAAATTTAATAAATTTTTCAAGTATAGAATAATATATGTTTATTATGTAATACATCGGAATGCTTTTGATATTGATTTCAACAGGGTTACCAAAATCAATTCTACTAAATGATCCTATCTATGAGCAAACAAATACAGTTTTCTAACCCTGAAAGCATTCCAAAAATAAATACTAAAAAACGAATGAGTGTCTCATAATAGGCATTGAAAAGTAGAGTTTTCCATAGTTACAAAAAAAAAATTAAATATTTTTTCCCCCTTGTTCTTTTATAAAAATTTCTTCACATACACAAACATTATCTCATGCGTTTGGAAATTTTATCCTCATAGAAATTAACTTTCAGTTAATATAATTTCTATCAAAAAATTTATTTTCTTTATATATTGAAAGTGCAATCACGGACATACATTTAAATTTTTTATTTCTTTTTTGAGGAGTATACACTTTTTTCCTTAGTTTCTTAACCTAGACTACGTAGAAAAAACATTGAGAAAGGTTGAGAAACTTCTAGCTCTTTGTTGTAGTTAATTTTCACTTTATTTTTAGGAAAATTTTAAACATATAATGTACATAAGTAATTAAGTGTCGCGACAATCAGTCAACATGTAATATAACAAATTTCAAATACCTAAATTTTAGTTTGTGTTTGTTTTTATCTTGTCAAGCACGATTTATTTTGGTACTGAATAATTTTTTATCACATTATGTCTTCATTCGTTTGTATTTTTGTGACCGCTTTAATTAGTATTAATTTAAAAAAAAATCGCTCCTATCTACGAATTAATGTTTATTATTCATTGCACATTATCAGAGTATATTTTAAAATAAACAATTTTTTTCTATCACTTTTTCTTCTTGTGCTACCGTTCTACACACAATGTCATTATTTGTTCATTAGACAAATATATGACAAACTCTCTTTTTTACTCACTCATTTACACACTCACACAAAAATCAAATTTTTTTAGTTTGAAATGAAGAATCACTCTTCTCTTTTGCTTTATGTATATTATCGGTTGTGAATGCAAGAGAGATGAAAACTGGGTCAATGAGGCTAGAAGTTGTAAATAGGTCCAAGGAATTTTTCTTTTATTTTTTGTGTAAATGAAATAGAGCAAATGGAAATAGAGAATAAAGTCAATTTAAATGACATCACTACACATTAACATTTAAATTTTAAACAAATCACAACGTGAAATATCTGTAGAAAAATTTTATTTTTATTATTAAGAACACCGTGAAATTGTTATGATTTATCGGATATAGGACAATTCCCCATTGATCGTTTTCTCACTAATTACTTCACGTTCATTTTTCCACTGCTTCAAATGCCCACCAATCAGTTCACCCTTGGTTCAATTACCCATCAAGCAAGCAAACATTGATTAATCTTATAATTTTTAAAATTGTATTTTTATATGTTTATTGATTTTTTACATATTTTTAAAATATATTGTAAAAACTTGTAATTTAAATTCACAAAACTCAGTAAACAACATAAACGATTAAGTTTAATTTCTATTCAATTATTTTTTCAATAATAATACTAAAACATTACTCATTATAGTAAATTTGCTGTTTAGCAAATGAATCAATGGGGATCTATCATGGAGTAATCATCAGTGGAGAAATATACGATTCCCGACTAATCAATATGTGAAACATATTCTCCACACAAATATAAAAGTATGAGATCTACAAAATCTTTTTAAGAAAACTAACATTTTTCTTAGTTCAATCTATAATCAACAACTGTTTCCATTATGGACGATTTTACCGCAATATCTGCAATAGTGTTCCGTTAATAAAATGAATGAAGTAATAAAAAGAATTCCTCTCTTTTCTTCTTCTTCATCATTTCGAAGCAAAAGCAGTAAAAATAAACTAACAGTAAGTGCAGAAATTTAGCAAGAATAAACTATGGAAAAATTATTTAGCTCATTTCATACACAATTCTATTTCACTAGGTAGTAAAAAAATTTACACTTTATATCACGTATGAAGATGATGATGAAATAAATTGTTTGTCTAAGTCTAGCACAATTGCCTGAATGCCATTGCAAATTTAGAAAAAATAATAAGGCATGATTTTTTTCACTATGTGTTTATGAACTCATGAGACTGCGAGCAAACGTATGAGTGAGTGTATAAGAGTAAGAGAAAATTTCTCAAACATAAGCATGCGGGTATTTATACAGTTTATGCAACAATATATACATACGAATTTTTGTCGGTATATTCAACTATTCTCTCACTCTCTTTAGTCCCATTTATTTTGTGAGAGTAAGAGTGCAGAAAAAGTTGAGAGAAAAAAATATTAAAAATGTTTAAAAGTAAAATAAAAATGATTTTTTAAGTCCCAAATTAATATGAAAATAATATAATATTGATTATATGAATTAAAGTTGAATGATTGATCAAATTATTTTTTTTTGCATATACTTTATATGCATTATAATTTAATAAATGGGTCTCAATACATATACCGATATATTGATACTAAAAAAGTAATTGAAAATCAAGGACTCATTCGTTTTATTTAATCCATGTAAGAGACGGAATCTACATCTTATGAAATTAGACTTCAGATATATATTCGATAAAAACAAAAGACGTATTAATCTTTAAAATTGTTTAATAATAATATTTTTCAATTTACTACTTTCATTACAAAAAGATGATTTCTGAGAGTAAAAAAGAGAAAACATATC
>JACWBX010001202.1:11284-26995 GCA_014622435.1 Polypedilum pembai
TCGATTTTAAAGTGACACATACTGCAAATTTCACATGATTGATAGCTCATCATGATAAGAATTTAAGTAAATAGCATTTTTACCCGTTGAAATTTCACTTTTAATAACGAAAAACTGTCTCTCTTGGTATTATCAATCGAGAATTCTGTCAGTTAAGATTTGAAAATTTTATTGTGTTTTGCACACCCCTTTTCAGTTTTTCAGACATTTTCGGAATTTCTAAACCGCGTTTTCGAAAATAATTTTTGTAAAGAAATTTAATTTATCAATGTTTTAAAGCGAAATACTATAAAATGAAGTCTAATTCATGAACAAAACAACATCTATTGCTTCATAAAAGATTAATATTCAATTAAAAAAGAAGAATTAAATTTTTACTAATGTAATTTTTAACAGAGTTTTCAGAATTCAAATGATTTCTAAAAGTCGTAGTTGCATACCGCTAGACTTTCGGAATTCCCTAACGGTCCGATTGATAATACCAAGCTGTCTCTTTAATTAAAGTTTCACAACATTGTCGACATAATCTTGATTGGTACATGATTTTCTCAAGAAATGTGTAAATTGCTATTAAATCAAATGGTTAAATATGATACAATTTATAGGTGCCACATGTAAATTGCATTGCAATGATCTAGTTAAGACCACCTGAGTATTAGTTTGACCATTCACAATTAATAAAATTTACATCTTCACTATATATAAAAAGCAAGCAAGTTGTCATCGCGAGATAAAAATAAGAGAAAAATAAACTATCTCTACGCGGAATCTTTAGAGTTTACTATCATTTGTACGAGTAGTGGAAGTTTATAAAATATGAGAGTTTATATTCCTGAGATAAGCTCAAGGTGAAGAATTACGTGAAATTCCATTGCTATTGCTACTGTGTTACATCTGTCATCACTTCCATTTATTTAAATATAAACTGCCGCCGTTTTACTACAGTTAACTCTGAAAATTAAACTTGCTCTTAAATACTCGCACATACAATTGCCCATAAACCTTTCTGTATATGATTGAGTGAAAAAAGATTTTTTACTTTGTATTTTACTTATTCGGAACATATGCTTCGTAGACTTACTTATTTTCATGAACATTAGATTTCTATTTTACTATTTTTAAATTGAAATCAGGAAAGAGCAAACTCTTTTGTTTTTATTGTTTCTTCTTAATTGAATCAATAATGTGATCGTTCTATGGAATTTATAGCTAAATCGATGACAGTTATGTTTGTCGCAGAGACTTTGAGGATAATGGATATAAAGTATGATAATTTATGTCTTTTACACGTTTTTTGGTGGCTGAATTTTCAAAAATGCAGGTCAAATCTTATTCTGTATCATTCATATATTAAAAGCGATAAATCGATTAACACCACTTACAAGTTGTCAAATGAGCGAATTGAAAATTGCACTTTAATTACATACGTATCGCAAAATTGTATGATGCTGCAAGGTGAGTGTATTAATGCAACAACTTAGTTGTCGCTCTAAATCTCCTTCCCATTTCCATTACATTAATCTCAATTAAATGCTTTCACAAAATGCCATATCATCGTCTCTCTCCAGAGCAATGAATTTACGACAATTGAGATCAATTAATGATTCTCATATGGTTTGTAAACAAATCTTATAAATTATATGAAATTAAAAAGAAAAGAAAACAAACGAAGAGATAAGATAAATGCCGGATTTTATTATCATCATAATTAAAATAGGAAATTTCTGAGAAAGTTTTCCGCGTCATTACTTATTGTGCCCTCGAGATATAAAGAATTTTATTGATGTATTGCACATGAGCAATTTTTTTAGGATAACATTTTCTAATCTGTAATTACAATAAATATTAGAAATGTTATAAATTCACAAGTGCTCGCTAGACTGGTTATCATACCATTCGCAAGGTGAAATTTTAAGTATTTATAACTTCCATCGCGATAGAAAACACATGTTTTGTGGGCTGATAAAGCGTAAGCATGTGAAAATGTCAATTTCTTCATGCTTTATAGTAATTTAAGCGTGAAACATTATCGCCAACGATTTTTCCTGTACAGATGTGATGTGTTTAAGAGTGAAATGGAATTTAAATTTTTCTTTCATTCTTTCACTCTGACTTCGTAATTATTTAAGTTTAAGGAAAATAAACACCATCATCATTCGCCAAAAAGTAAATTGAGAATCGCAAAATTGTTTGCTTGTCAAAAATGTGCAAAGTTGAAATTCCACAAATTCTCAATTGTTTATAACTAGCAGGCTCAAAAAAAAATTTTTTTTCATTCGGAAAAAAGCACGTTATGTTTATTTTAAAGAAAAATCTTTTTTATTTTGCTTCACTGTCTCATTTCATTGATTAAAATAAAAGGTTTTATTTCACAGCGTGCGTAAGAGATATACAACGTGATATTTTTATTTTCTCTCGTTTTCTTTAACATTTACTCCACTAACCGACAACGTTCGTCAGATGTTGTACTGTTACTCAGATGATTCTTTCAAGTTCATGATTTACATCTTGCTATTTATAATTTTATGTCTATATTAACATCAACATAACAATTGAGTAGTTCTCCTATTGCTTGCTTTACATTTCAGAAAATGTTGATAATTTTACAAGTTCTCGTTTTGTCGATGGAATAAATTAAATTTGAATTTCTTTCATCTTTCAGTTCTAATTTTTTTATTGTTTAGCTTGTTAAATTGCTAATTAGATACGTTGTTAGTTGTTACAGTTGGTGTTGATTGACTAGAGTCGAATTGTTGGAAAATTCATAAAAACATTTTTGACAATCTTCCACTCCACTTAGTAATGCTTCCAAAAACGCAAAATGTGAGAAAAATTTAAATGAAAAAGCCATAAAAAAGCAATTGAGATCTCATAATTTGCCGCGTTTAACATACACATGCTGGGTGGCAAACAATTGAACGTATTCAAGTTCGATGTTCAATGCCGTGAACTATATCATCACTCTTTGTTTGTGCTTTCAATTGGGAATTAGATTATAAATTAAATTTATTGCTGACAGATTCAAAATCAGTGGAATTCAGTCAATTTAAAAGTTTAATAATTCAGTAATTGTCTTGAGGAAACGATAGGTGAATTTAAATAAAAATCTAATTTGATTGTTCTTTGTTCTCAACTGTTTTAATATGCATAATAAAATCACAAAAACATATTCCGTTTTGTCTTTTCTGTTTATAAAGATGAAATTTGACATTCATTAGTGGTTTATTAACAGCCACTGATATGTATGCTCAACCAAAAAAAAACACATAATAAATGTGATTTATGGCATTAGAGAAAACGCGAAAAAGAGAAGAGGAAGCAAAAAAAGTCTATAGACATAATTAATGAGAAATATTTGCAATAGAGACATAAGTGTGAATGATCAAAATTTCTTGTTGCTTTTGAAGTTCTTAGAAATTTTATTATAAATAAATCTATTGTGTGATTCTTTTTTACTGTTTTGAGTCTATTGATAGCGTGTGAAATTTTGTTTTCTTTTTTAAAAGGAAGGTTGGTCATTTTTATGATTTATTGCCCTTTATATCAAGTTTATAATTAAAAAAAATAACTTTTTGATTTAATTAATTCAAAGGAAGTTTAAGAGCAAAGAATTTTAAGTGGAACGCCAAAATAGAGAAGAAAAATTATGTTTTTGATTACTTATCTTCATATAGACTTAAAAAGGCTTAATATGTAAAGTGTATATCACTTATGTCGATAAATCACTCGAGGGATTAAAATACATCGTCATTGTCATTGTCAAAACTATTCACACACTAAAAAAATTAATAACTTGAAAAAAAAGATTCCACAAATTTTGTTGTAAATCATTCATCGCAGACATTTTATTAATTTTTATTGAGATACTCTCGTTCTCGCACGAGTCGAATACTTCCCTTATATAGGAATTGAGCAGGTCACAAGTTGTAATGAATCTCGTGATTTTTCAATTTCGAACAATTTGTTCCAGCAATTTCATTCAATTAAAAATAAATATTTACTGTTCGTGCTTGATTTGTCTTACATGTTTGTTACCCACTTATATTTTCACAAAAACAAAGCTTTCATTTCTTTTAGGAGTGGGAATAAATGAAAATTACACGAGTGAGATTTTTATTCAAATATGATAATGAAAGAATGTAAATGAAATAATTATTAGTCCTTTCAATATATAAAAGGCTAACTTACACTCATCGACAAATGTTTTAAAATTGTACTTTGCTTGAGAATAATTGAGCCAATAAAAACAATAAAAATTATGCCAGTGACTAAGTGTAAGCTATTAATATATTTTTATTAGAAAAACAAACATGCCACGAGAAGTGCAATATTGAAAAAATTGAATCAATTCTCCACCTATGAAATCAGCTGTATTTATAAATTCTGTTTCATTAACAAGTTGCTATTGTGTACTTGCGTCATTGCAAAATAATTTTTGTTTTGTCAGATGTTTTTCATACTTCAAAGTGAAAATTAAGATTTCTCACAGGAAAAGAATCGCAATTCATTGGTTATCATTCATATTAATCGAATTTCGTCTGCTGTAAATCAAACGCTTAAAATTGCTCCTTCACTTATGAAATTTTTGATATTTTTCTACTTGCGCATGTGATGAACATATGATGAAAGTTTGAGGCAATTCTCTCTCACTCTCAAATGAAATATTTGAAGAGGAAAATTTATTTTTGACCCTGACATTGCATTTTTGAGTGAAATACTTTGTTCGTTTAACATATTTTCACTAATTGAGTAATTCAAAATATTTAAACTCTCTGAAGCAAGTTTTTTGGCTCAATTTTATTTGCGATGATGCGAATTTAAATTTAGACTTGCAAGATACACGTTAGGATCTCTAATTAATAAACATTTTCTGAGAGTTTCTAATCATAACCAGAAAGTTAAGAAGAATGCAAAAATGGTAAAACGATCCAGTAGAAATAAAAAATTAATTTCGGTCATAAGTTTCATATTTAATGGCTCGCCTTGAGAGAAAAATGAATCGTTCGCAATTAAAACAATACAGTTCAAAAGTATACTCTAAAGGTAATTTTCTGTAATAAATTGCTGGAATTTTTTATCTAATATTTCATTCCTTTCATGAAAAATATGAACAATCTAATGAATGTGCGAAAAAGGTCAATTGATAAAGTCACTGAAAAGAACATTTATAAAAAGCAACATAAAGACATACACAGCAGTAGCAAAAAAAAATTAGAATTTAGAATGAGACGAAAGAACAGAGAAAAGAATTTTTTGGAATTATAAAATGAATGAAAAAATTGATTAGGCAAGATGATGTCATGCAAGAGTAGCATATGTGGATATAATCATGACCTTCTACATATTATCTCATTCCTCATCAATTTTTCTTTTTTCCTCCTTGATTCATGATAATCTTTTTATAGTTGATTTTATATTTGACATGACGATATGAGTCTGAAATCTGTGAGTAATCTTAAACCCAACCAAAGAAGCAAATTATAATCAATAATAAACAACATTAATTGACGATAAAATGGAAACTTTTTTGAGTCTATGTTTACAATGCGGTTAACATCAATTTGATTCTATTGATGGGAGAAGCACTTATCAATTTGTCATGTCATCATTTTTCTATTTACTTTGCTATTTCTTCCTCTCGATTGTCGCGTAGTAGCACACAAAATTCTTCATGTTTTCTTCAATTAACTCGCATATCCGCGAATGAATTTCATTTCTGTCATCTTCATTCAGAATTGTTTAATTAGTCTGTTGATGGAATTAATAATAGATGGATGAATGAATGAATGAAATGGAGTAGGCAAGTAAGTGTCGCATTGTCAATTAGTAAATTTTGTTCATATGAAAATCTAATCATTCAAACATTTTGATGTGGCTACTGTGTGAACGAAACATAAGTGACAGCTGGAATAGATTAATGAATAGATGTGGATTGGCCATTTTATATATATGATACATTTTAATAGACTGAATTTGAATTTAAAATTTGATTTTATGTTCAGCTGCCATCTCAGTAATCCATTCAAGCTGTAAATATCGAAATTCGCTAATTTGCAATAACAACAAAAAACAGAGTATAGAAAGAATGAAGAAGTTTAAAAGAGGGTTAAATAAATAGACTTCTTAGGTCAATTGAAGGAGATGAGGGAGAGAATTCGCAAAAATATGCGAAAACTAATCGATTTAAAAGAAAACTACACAAAAAGACACGATAAAGACGTGACAGTGAGTGGCAAAAATTTAAATTCATTGCGAGAGTTAAGACATTTAACAGATGATTAAGTTTCTTATTTATAAACATTCAAAGTTTGATCAAGTGGCACAAAATTTTGGAATGATCTCATTTCTTTATCAGGCATGTATATATTTAAATGACGATGTGAACAAAATTAAAAAATCAATATTGTAGCAGACTCATATATTCCTCACACATCAGTTAATACTGCTTCTTCTTCTATTTGAAAAATGCCGAGAGTTCACTAGAGGTTAAGAGCTCTAAAATCAACCCAGCGTACCATATAATTGAAAAGATTGAGAGAGGTTTTGAAGTGTAAAATTAATTGACACGCTTTTGACAAACAAGCAAGTAGCGCTCTATATTAGCTTCCAACAACCTACTAAACAATTCTTTTTTGCATTCACAATAGCAGCAGTAGCATCTGAGATAGTCGTACTAAAATTGATACTCTCGTCCACACAAGAATGAATAACAAACAAAATTTTGAATTTTAAATATATCAAATTAATATTTTTTTGGATGCTTTAAAAAATCGAGTTCCTTTGCTGATTTGCATAATATTAAGATGTAGTTTTTAATAAAGAATTTTTTTATTGATTGTAGTGAGCGAGAAAAATGAAGCCAATATCGTTTATTGATATCGATATTTCATGTTCTTTCTACTGATCGAGATTCTTTATCTTGTTATTGAATCTAGAAAATGCATACACATATTTTGTCATCAAGTTCTTCTTTTGTTTCCTACGTTTATGAGTCGCGAATGAGAGATGATATCAGAGAATATCAATATAATCCTGTTGAGTGTAATGGCGCCTAAAACTCAATAAACTCGATAATGAGCAGCAAAAATTATATATATTTATGAATTGACGATTTAGATAAGTCAGTTTTAAAGTGTGAACGAGAAAATAAGAAATCAAGAAAGATCATCTTTATCTCACACTTGTTTTCTATGAGTTATCGTTGGGACACAAATTTTACATTTTTTGCGATGGAAAATTCACATATCATCGCAAATTAAAGCTTGAAAGTGTCAAGATAACAACAAGATATAAGTTATGATAAAAACACCTAGGAGGTAAAATTTTTAGCTCAATAATAACTAGAATCACTGTATGATTAGCTGCTTATTTTGTTTTTTTAAAAACTCATTTATGAACTTTCTGGTAAAAGATTTATGAATGAATTTTTTAATCGGAATATTTCTTTATGATTTCTATTAAAAATAAATAATTCTGACATCAGCTTTGATGAAAAATTTGTTATGAAAACAACACTCTTTTTAATGATAAGAAATTAATTTTGATTAAATTGTGAGTGAAATGTTTATTTAACAGATTTATAGAAATTTCGTAAGGTTCGGCATTATCCAGATAAAATTTTATCATACTTATATATTAAGAGAGAAAATATTGTTATCCTTAAATACAGACATCTTCAAAGCATCATAAATTACTTTAAAATTAGAAATTAAATGAAAAATTTATAGTTGAACGCTTACTTTGAAATTTTATAAAACCAAGTTTGTATAAAGTAAATTAAAATCAAGTTTTAAATTAATGAAAAAATGTTTTCTTCGACTTTCATGTACAGAAGTCTGTGCTGTAGGTAGACAAAGTAGATTATAATCTTAATATAGTTACTGTTCATATTGTTCGCAAATTTTGTTCGTAGCAGTGAACACACGCCATAACTATTTCTGATGCATCGCACGACGACGCCGAAAGAGAAACCGCTAATAGCAATCTATTGTTTATTTTTTATCGATAAGTATTTTGTTTACAGAATTCTTTGAATATAAAAAGAAAAATAACTCATGGTTATGATGTTGCTATAAATTTTAGCTTTTAATTACTCTCATATTCAGCTAAAAAGCAGGATTTACAGTGAGCATGTTGATAGTCAAAATATAAATATTAAATGTAACATGATCTCTTCTCTTAATTTAATTTGAATGCATAAATAGCGGTTGTCATGGCATACAAATTTCGGATATAATTTAATCTCTCTCGATGGCACTTGTTGCTCTCTGCTTATTTGGTTGATTATGAACACGCACACTTAGTTCAAATTGAGTGCTCACTTCATTATAGAATTTTCAAAATGTAAACTAATCATTTGAGATGTTAAGGCGACATGAATACAGTTTTCAAGTGCACGAATTACGTAAGCGATCATCTTTCTGATGAGTTGCAAATGCCCAATTTAATCATGTCGTGATTGGGGTATTATCAAACAAAAATATTAAAAATAACTGTAATGAATGATTTATTGTGTCATATACTTGTTAAATTGCCATATTTATTGGTTCAATCACGCGAAAACTTCCACGCAGATAAAATGAGAAATTGAAATTTTCAAATATGTGTGCAAGGTCATGATTCTTCTTACATTTATCCACATTTTTTCCCTCACACTCTATATTAAAATTGATGTGAATTGATTTTCTCTTTTAGTACTATTTGCTTTTTCCCCACTTAAAATGCCATTTAAAGGAAGTAAGAAGAGGATCTTTTTTTGAAAGTATGATGAGTGTTTACTTTTGGATCAAATTAAATAAAATTGAAAGATAAAAAAATAGCTAAAAGAATTTTTTTTTCGACGAGGTGCAAATTGAAAAATGAGAATTTTGATTTTCAGATGTGTAAATATAATCTATAAAAAATTGCTTTCGAAATTTAATCGAATTTAAATTAAATAATTTATTTTATATTTCTCAGATTTCAAAACGTTTAACATGTAACGAAATAGAAATAGATAAAAATGTTTTTTGTTTCTCTAAAATCTTCTTTTCTTTTTCCATTAAATCATCATTTTTCCAAATAAAAAAAACATCAATTGAAAAAGATAAAATCTAACAAATTAAACAGAAAAACAAAAAATATTTTAATAACAAGGCAATTTGCGTGAATACTAACTTAATTAAAAACCAGGAGTCTAATGTCAGCAAGTCAGCTGATGAAAGGGTCGCCATAGCAAACACGTTTTATTTAAATTCTATTCTTTTATAACTTTTTGACAAACGTCATCTATTATAAACATACGAGTTTCGCATTCTTATTTTTGGGTTCTGATTGAGAAAAAAATTTTCAAAATATTTTTGGTGTTTTTATCTATCAGACAGTCGTTGTTACGTCATAGAGATTTCTTCTTTATATTGCTACTACTACTCGAATATGCCATGCACGAAATTATATAAATTCTCATCAATTGCAAAATGTCAAAATTTGAATTTTTTTGTCTTCTCGACTATCTTCTCATCTTCTTTTTTTGTCTAAATGTAGAGAGAGAACACAAAAATTTGTTTCTTGTTCATATATATTTATTTTTCGATAAATTGTAAAACATAACAAAATTTTATCGTGTTTTGTTTCTTTTTTTATTTTGTAAAATAATACGAAAAAACTAAAAAATTCTTTTGTAAATGTCGATAAACGTGAATAATATTCGATGCCAATAAAAAATTGATTATGACGTCATAACTAGATTAGATGTCTGATTATTTTGTGATTATAATGTTGTAGAGTGCCGTTCATATGTGTTTAATGATCATTTTAACGAGTATTTTTCGTTTTTCTGCTCACTTGGCAATAAAATGTCAATCCAATAAAGAAACCTTGTATTTTGTGAGCAAATATTGATTAATTTACGACATAAAGATTCAAATTAAAAAAGAAATTTTTGTGAGTTTAACGAAGAAATTAAATTTTTTTTTCTTCTTTGTGAAACTTGACCTTGCATGAGAAAAAAAGACTTTTTGCGATTGAAGTTGATGGTGCGAAAATATGAAAATTTATTGAGCAATTTGGTGAAAAATTATTGCTGTTGAAAATAATTATTATTTGTGACTGTGAAATGACAGGAATTTTTAAATATAAACAAAGATTTATAGTTAAGTGAGAAAATGGTTATCCATTTAAGATTTTTGAAATTTTATTAGTTTATAATTTAAAAAAAATTCATCAAAATTTGTATGAGGTATTTTAAATTAATAATCCAATCACGGAAAAAAAGTTTGGCTTATCAATTACTTTTATATCATTTATTTATTGTTTTTCTTTCAACAACATTATTTTCAAATATTTCTATAAAAAACTCTTATCGAAATTTCTATTATTATCATTATAAAAAGTTATTTTTAAGCAATTATTATTTAATTTATCTGATTCATAAAAGCCCTTTTTGACATCGTCATTTATCAGTAAGTAGCATTGAGCAATTTTTTTCATTTTTTTTATCAGTCAGTAATAATTCAGCTCTCTAAAAATTTCTGATTTATATTGTATGGATTGAGCAATCAATTATTTGGACAATTAACGATAGATACACACAATACCGTATAAATTGCGCAAATAAATGAATGTTTCAAGAATCTCATAAATGTTTTTGTAAAATACTGTTCGTTTAATGATAAGATAAAGACTAGCGTGAGTTTTTCTTTCCTATTTTAGTCTTTATCAGTGCTTGCTATCTTTCTAAACGCTTATATAAGGAAGGATAAAGAAGTTTAGAAAATCTTCAAAATCACGT
Organism: Polypedilum pembai; assembly: GCA_014622435.1. Classification (NCBI taxonomy): domain Eukaryota; kingdom Metazoa; phylum Arthropoda; class Insecta; order Diptera; family Chironomidae; genus Polypedilum; species Polypedilum pembai. The sequence continues at coordinate 22,053 of JACWBX010001202.1, forward strand.
GTAAGTACAAAAAATTTAAATTTCATCGCTTTTAAACTTACTAAGGCATGAGATCGCCACAAAACGAAAATTGATGGATTAATAGTCTAAGTCTGTATCAAATTTGAGGTCAACCGAGAAAAATTCTTTTCTTATTCAAATAAGAAATAAAAAAATCTACGTCAGTAAAGTGAACTAATAAATTCTCGATACGACAACAATATGCATATTTATTATGTCTTTTTGGATTGCATAGTCTAGCATATCACCGCCAACACGAATATTTAGACACTTTCGCTTTCTACCTAACTCCCTAAAAAGTTTTTTTCTCTGATGATCGGTTCTTATGAAATCAGAAATAGATTAAATTGCAGATACGAGCAAGTGATAGAAAAAAATTTAATTTATATAAAACTTTGCAAATTGAATTAACACTTGTTGCAGAATTAAAACGTCGATTTGGTAGAAATAAATAATTCACGTAATGATAAAAAATAATAAAAAATTCTTACGTTATCACAAAATATTAATTCAGCTCAACACTTTTTTCAATTAATTTGCAAAAATTTTATTTCTTTTTATTAAAGTCACTCAACACTTTTAATTTTCTTCCCTTCTTATGAAGAGGCCAATAAATTTCTAGTTTTTGAATTAATAGAAAAAAATATTCGAGAGCAATTTGCCGTTCACGATCGATCGCTGCAGAAGTCTGAAAATATACTAAAAAAATTCACAAAACTCTGCGACTTTTTCATTTTTTTTTTTTCGCTGAAATTAATTTAGCTCTTTATCAAATTTAGCGACATCTATGAGAGATAAGAAGTTTTTCTTCCAAATAGCAACTGATCACATTTCATTTTTACGTTCCTCAGTTAATTGAAGTAAATAAATTTTTTCATTTTTTTGTAAGCAATTTTGTTTCTTTATATATTGTTTATTTCATTATTGAAATTCAAGAGAAACTTAAAATTATGCATTGAAGTTTTTTAAACATTTTATGGAAACTTTATAATGATTTTATCACAAGACTCCATTATCTTAAACTAAATCTATATTAAATGATAAATAGTGTTTAAATTGAACAGACCATTTTCTCAATATAAATATCCCTGTATTATATATGTATAGATCTGCATGACGGGACAGATGAGATACTTTTAACAGGTTTTGGTATTTTGCATCGATAAAAAAAAGTCTTGTCCAAATTTACCAAGGTCTTCTTAATAATTCTCAGAACAAATTGAAGAAATTTTGAAAATTTCAAAAATTAAAATTCAAACAAGTTTGAGAATTGCTCATTACAAGAACTATTTTCTGAAAATATTAAAAATGTAATCTAAAATCAATTTAAATAATTTTTACATACATTACCCATAATTGGAGCAATATAAATGTAAAACAAACTGGTAAAGAAACAATTTTTGATGAATAAAACTTTTTTATTAAATAATAAATTTAAAACGTTATTTTTAATTGTGCAGGAAAAAAGAACTTTTATTGAAAACTTTTGAGAAACACAAAATTTTTGCTTGATAGAGACATAAAATTTAAAAATGATTATTTGCATACTCGAGTTATTTTTTTTAATCAAATTTTTTTTATATTTTGATTTAGGTTTACTTCAATTTTGTCCAATACAGAAAAAAATGAGTAAAAAAATTTATAAAAAATTTGAACCAATTTTTATTTAACTATGAAGAACTTTAACAAAGAATTAAAATCTTAATAAATTTTAACATATACAAGTTATTTATTATATTAAGAAAAGATATTTATATTTTATTTGTGACTTTAGTAAGATGCGTGCAATTCTCGAACTCTTATCTTATGCTGCTAGTCTTTCTAATCTAATTTCATTCGCATATCTAATTTTTTTAAATGTAAGTTCAATGTATGACTCAAAATATAGTTTATAAAATAATTAAAAGCTAGTTGAAAAGTAAATGAGAAATTTTTTTATAGAATTATTATGCATTATTATTATTTTTATGAAAGAGTGCAATTTTAAACTTCATATAATCCACTCAAAAGAGAATAATATGAATGAGTTGTTTGCAAAATCTGAAATATTTTTTTCTTTCAAAATATTTATACAATTTTTGAATTTTAAGAATGTTTCTCACCCAATAAAAGACAGGCAATCCAATGTCCATGAAATTCCATCCTGATAATTTCTTTGATTTTTGAGCCCTCAACATTGTTAACAAAATAATCTTGCGAAACTTCAAGTTTTTTCCGTACCAAACACAGTTGTATGCATCATCAGCAACACGTAATGAAAAGCTAAGCAAATTTAAAATCAATAAATGTATTTTTAAAAATTTATAGTCGCTTACGTTTGCAATGATTCACCATAATAGTAAGTGCAGAAAAGTTGAACTAATAAATCAGGTAATGCAGGAATAAACTTTATAATCAAACTGAGTCTTATAGGAGTCTTAAACATTATAAAATTAATATAAATCCAAAAGATAAAGAACATATAACTCACGAAAGAAAGAAAAACACAGACACACATCATAAAAATGCCTGCGAAAACATTACTCAACAGTAAAAGCGAAAAAATATCTTCAAGTTCGTTTGAAATATCAGTTAGCTCATTATAACCATCAACGATTTTTTGAAATTTTTTTCTTCGTCTTTATCACTTTCAGGATCAATTTGAGCCAACTTTTGAGCCAAAAAATCATATTCCATCGAAGTTACACAAACCAAGCTACAGAAAAGCACATCTGTGGCAGCTGTAGTCAAAGCTAGCATTAAAATTATAAAAGCTTGTAAAATGAAAAACACCGGATATAGCAAAAGCTGATAAGGATCCAATGGAAAGTAAATCGGCATCATTAATTCAACATTCATCAGTTTGAAGCCAAAAAGCACAGAGAAAAAGGAAAAAAGAGACATCAAGGCATAATCTGACAACAAACAAATGTTTGCAGTTAAACACATGCGATAGCAATTTTTTAAATTTTGATAATGCTTATGTACTCCAAATTCTAACTGATGTCGATTTGAATGTGGAAAATATTGATCAAGTCTGTCAATGATTTTTCTTATTGTGTCTCCTTTCCAATAACAAAGATATAAAGCTTTCAACATAACAAAAGTAATCCCCACTATCCAACCGTATGTCTCAACAGCTTCAACAAAATTTTTCCGTCTTCCAAGAACGAGTACGAAATTGATCACAAGCAGAGCCATAAAAAATATAGATAAGAAAATTGTTGACCAAAAAAACATTCTCTTTCGATTTTGTACTTTTTGGTCTTCAGCCTTTTGTTGTTTTAAGAAAGGGAAACCAAAAAGATCAAAAACTTTTTCACTTGGAAAAAAGTCATCAAGAAAAATCGTGAACATTTGCACTTGATCACTCACAAAATAACTTTTGACTTGATTTATCAAAACTTTAAATTTTTCATTCAACTTCATTTTTCTCACTTTTCTTTAGTTCTGATCCTGACGAGCACTGCAATAAAACTGATTTGAATCAAATGTCTTCGATTACTGGTTTTCATTTTACAAACTTAAACTTTTTTTTTATTTTTCCTTTCTTATACTTATACTTCTATACAGAGTTGTAACCAGTAATCAACAATTTTTTATGAAATAAATTTTCGATATATGAGTTTTCTGGAACTCGAATAATTTTTCATTTCAATATGAATTCTAAATTAATTCATAATCTAAGCATATATTGAGTAAATATTCAAAGTGCTTGAATCTTTGGTCTAGTAATAGATTTGAGCTATTTGACAATGAAATTTTCAAAAGTTTTCAATTTTGATCTTCATCTTTTCTTTTATTTATTGGCAAAAATAGAGTAAAGTTAAGTTAAGAAACAAGCAAGAAACGATGACTTTTGTGAAATTGTTTAACGAAATTTTTCACCAGTAACATCTCTGCTTCTTTACTTATTACAAAATGCATATGATGGAACTTGTGGCTTTTAGTTTTAAAAAATAAATGACGTTGGTCTCTATCTATTATTAAATCAAGAATACACATACAAATTATCAGTTAGACCGTGAGAAAGAAATCATTGCAAATGAAGTGCATAAGACAATATCAATAATTTTTGTTCTACAAAGAAAATCATTTAATAACATTTAAATTTTTAATAGGTATTTGATATTTAATAAGATATGAATTTTTTGTTTTTTTAGTCAAATTTTAATAATTTTAAAAGATTTTATGATTCACAGTATTACTAATTTGTTGATAATAATTAATATTTAAAATCATTCAACTAGTTGAGAAATAAGTCATAGAGATATGAATAAAATATAATACAATTGTTCAATTCTATCACTCTTTTAAACGTTTTGAAAATTTAAATATAAGTGATAAATTTTTTTTAATTTTTATTATCTATAAAATTAATTTTGTTGCTCAAAAGACTATTTTATTCGTTTAGCCATTATTATTTAAATTATTGTTTTATTTATTAACTGATTTTAACTCCATCTATGAAGCAAAAATGTAACATTTTTCAAATATGTTCAAATTGAATTTTTTTATGATTAAAATTTTGTTTTAAAAAAGATCAATATTTTATTTCAAAAAATATCATTGATTGGTTTTGTTTATTATTCGAAAAATCAACGAAATTACTGAATGAAAACAACACATTTTTAATAATATTGCAAAATTTTACATATTAAAGTTATAAAATTTTCATAACGGTAAAATGAAAATTAAAAAATGTTTTTTTGCATTTTGTTTTTTCCAGAGTCCGAAACCGTTTTTCGACTAACTAAAATTCAACTAATTTTTAGTCGATTAAAATTAAAACACTAATCGACTAAAATTTAGTTGAAATTTAACCGAAGATTTTAACCGGTTAAATTTTATTTGATTTTTAGTCGGTTAAAGTCGACTAACTAAATTTTAGTCGGTTAAAATGATCGACTAAAAATCAACTAAAATTTAGTCGGTTAATTTGATCGACTAAAAATCAACTAAAA
>JACWBX010001208.1:0-15411 GCA_014622435.1 Polypedilum pembai
TTTATCACCTGGAAATGAAGGCACATAAATTAAGTTATTTATGACGAAAATGTGACCGGATATAAAATTATAATGAAAAGCTACGATGATGCTGGTGTATTTTTCTCTCTTTCCTACTTCCGATTATTGTTGCTTTCTCTTTCCTATCCTCTTTTTCGACTCTTACTAGCTAAATCAATGCATTACTGAGATTTTTGTTGACACCACTGTAGTGCTCTAAATAAATATTTCTCACATACTACAAGCGATATAACGAGAGCAAGAAAACTCACCGGACGCAATATCGAGTAAAAATATGCAAATCAAATAACTTCAATAAATTTCCATCATCGAATATCAGCGAAAATAAATTCTTCGAGATGAACACGAGGCGATGATGATGAAACATTGAAATTCAGTCAGTGACATTTTTCATTTATCAATTCATTTTTTTAGCCATGAGAGTGAGAAGAATATTTTAACAAATTAAATTTTGAGAAGAAAAACTAATTGCGTTTCATTGTGTGGTAAACAAAATGCAAAAATTTGAAAAAATTTTTATTGTGAGAATTCATAAAAATAAATTTTTATTATCATCAAGGCTGTTTCAATATCTTTAAAATGAAAGAAAATAGGCATCGAGTAGGTAAGAAAGCAATTTGATTTCAATTTCTTAAGCGAGATAATAAATGAAGTTGAGCATGTAGAAATCTATCGATGAACATTAAGCTGATAATCGATTTCATCGCTCTTATTTCAAATTTATCTGAAGGTGTGTTTGTGTGTTATTGAGGCGATTTGTTGGCATAGAAGAAATGATTTTTGTTTCTATTGATGTATGAAATCAACTGAGAGATCAACAGAAATTTTTCAAAATGCACATCTCTAAATGTATCGTTCTTCATACTCAAATATAAAATTAATCTGAAAGCTCACTTACCTAAGCTCTTTCTGCTTTAATACCTTATCTTATAAAATGCTTTCAACAAACTACATTTGAGAGAACTTCAAGTTCTTCAGTTTCATTCTATGAGAAATTTTTGAATATACGCACACATGAAAGAAATCTTCTGATAAAAGTTCAAAATGCAGCATTGTGAACGATAAGAGCAAATGTTGCAGAAACAGAGGAAATTGCACATGTTCTGAAATTCATCAGTGATCAAATGAAAGCAATAGTTTAATAGGATTTTGAGAGAAAATGCCAATTTAGCAAAACTCATCAATTGTCTTGATTCAAAGAGAAATGAAATCTAAAAATTGTATTTTATAAATGAAATTTATTTGCCTTTATTTATATTTTTGTTTCTTTTATTATTTCATCAATGTTTAAGAAAGAAAAAATTATTATTTTTGTTTAGTCAAATAAAAAGTTTGACTCAAAAAGTACAACATAAGATCTGATTTTTTTTTGCTTACAAAAAATTTTTCTATCGAAAAAGTTGAACATTGAACATGTAAATTCATCTGGTTTCGTTATATATAATTTTTTTTTATAGATTTATTGTCTCTTTTAAATGAGATAGAAGAGAAAACTAAAAAGTGTGCTGTAGCTATTGCATTGAATTTTCAACAAGAATAGTCATATAATAATTTTCATTATATTTTATAAATAGCTCACTAAAGCAACAGGTTTAAAATATGATTTTGTGCAAATTTAAGTGTGTAAATATAATTAAAAATCTAGCTTCTTCAAGGAACTACCTCATTTCAACTTTTCTAATCATTCTTCTATGTTTAATTGTGATATAATGTGTGATGTATATTTGAGTACATTCGGTGCAATTCACATATATTGGAATTTTAAGGACTAAGGTATACTTTAGTTTTGCAGTTTGTAATTACTACACTGCTAAAAGGTACCAAATATATCCGTTTGCATTGATATTTCTATATTTTTATGCTGCATCAGAAATATAATCTTTATAAAAATGAGCAGCACTCATTTCTGATGAGGTTGACTAATTATTATTCTAGCTATGTTCATATTTTACCCACACATTATATTTTTTGTTCATTAAATAATAAATAGAAAAAATAATATTTTGGTTGTTTAATAGTACAATAGATATAAACTAAAATTTTATAATCAGTGGCGAGAATTGCCCATAATAGAATGATACAATAAGCTTAACATTCGACTAACTTTTTTTCGATATATAAAAGTTTTCAAATTAATTTTCATTTTGGTACCATTGAACATACATTAAATCATTGTAGAAAATACATTAAAAAAGAATTAAATTGCACAATAATGAAATTTCTTTTAGATTCACTACATCTAGAATGCGTCAAAACATTAAAATTTATATAAGGAAAAATCGACATGCTTAAAGTTATAATTTACATTTTAAAAGTGTTTAATAATGAGGAAGATAGGTAGGCACAAATCAACAATTTTTAATTGCTTTTAAAATACAAAGTTTCTTCTGTGCCATCATTATACAAATTTATAATAGGAAAAAATTTCATCTCGTCGTCACATCCATTTTCATCGTGAATATTGAAATCAATGCCGTAAGAAAAATTACCAATTCAAATTTTGCTTTTCTTCATTGAAGCTTCAATGAGGAAAGATTTTTCTTGTAAGTAGCGCTGCGAATGTTGCAGCTTTCCTCTTAGTCCACGATCTTTATAATCTTTCATTCACTCATAATGAATGAACAAAACGACATTATGACGCGCACTAGAGGAGACGACGAAAAATTGATTTTCCATGAGGATAGATCGAGAGATTACATTTTTGCTATTAAAAAAGTCATCACAGTTTCTTTCATCATTCCATCATTGAAAAAAAGAGAATAATAATAATGCTATGTTTGCTTTTGAGAGAGAATATTTTGGATGAGGAAATAATTAAATTTATTTAAGGAATTTCTTAGTATATAGTAAGAGACCGATTGAAGATAAGCAAGTTGAAGGGATAATCATGAAAGGCATGAAAAAAATTTTCACTTGCATTTCCTTCAAATGTAGGAAAATGGGAGGAGAAAAAGATACATAAATAGATAAACCCATTTTTCCGTTTTTTTTCGAAAGGAAGTAATCCAGACTTACGAGAAATTGAAATATAATTTAAACGAGAAAACTTTTTCATTTACTTCCTTCTTCGCTCACACTTGCTCTATATCATTCATTCTTCACGTTCTCTCCATATATCTATCCACTTTGCTTAACTTTAAAGTCAAGTAAAAAAGATGTTTTAAACTTTTTACTCTTAGTGAGTAAGTTATCCGGTCCCGTGTTTTCCGCTCTCAAAAAGTCCCTTTTTGAAAAAGTTGGAAAATTCGATTAGTGACTTTTTCGTTAATCCTTGACCACCGCTGCCATCATAAATTGGACATGACGGTATTCGAGAGCAAACAACGAGTAATCGTCTCAAGTACGTTTCAAGTTGGCGTCTGCGTGCCTTTGCTACCGCTTCACTATTCGATCCGAATATTTGACGCTGTGGAAAAGCAATTTTGGCAATCTGTATACAGCGAAAGAGAAAGGAAGTAATATAGATTAAACGGATGAATGATAAAATTGAATTCTTCATTCGTCAATCGTGTCATCACCTTATCACCATATTGTGCCTTCATACTAAGATGTAATTCCCTGAAACGACTGTATCTCCGCAAAAGGAACCATCGATCATCACGAAGGAAAATTCTAATTTCGTATTCATAATGTGTTTGCTTGCCAGCACCACGTATGATGTACGATGGGATGTTAATTGAATGTTCTGGCTCTGTGAAAAACAAGAAAATTTTTTGCTACTTCAATATAAATATAATAGTAGATTAAATGAGCTTTTTCAACTAGTCAGCCAAAGTGTGAACTTAAAAAGCAGAAATTTTGTTCTCGAAAAAAAGTCCATTAATCAGATTTTCAGAGCACATGCATGTTAGTTTAAATCAGCAACATATCCACAAGTAGAATTATGAACTCACGTATTACTAGTGATCCCTCAATTGGCAATGACCTTGTCATTATATCAGAATGTAAATATATGCTTGATGCCGTGACCGAGATGCTATTATTGCGTGAGGTTATCGCTGACATCATAAGTGGATTATGACGCGATTCATCACTGTCAGCTATGCTGCCGTTCATCTCACGTAAATCTGTTGACATTTCGCCATCCGAAAAGCAACCATCTGTAATGTACATGTTCACAATTGCAGAAACAATCGAGTAAATAAAAAAAACCAAATGAACATACCACGTGAATTCTCTAATCGCATCTCCAGCTTAATATAGTCTTTCTGCAGCTCTTGTAGTACATTAATCATCTCATCGAGTCGTGATTTTTCGCCGCCCATCTCAAGTACCCTCATAATTTCAGCCTTCTTCGTTGCAATCTTTTCACGCAATTTATCCATTTGTGTGTTCAGTAATTGCTCGTAAAAATTTTGCGATGAATTTGTTGATAAGTTGTCGCCATCAATAATATGTTTCGTTGGAGAACACTGAATTGCCCCAGCAATGGAAGTTGTTGATGACGTTTTTTGAGGCTCAGGCAGTTTGTTGTTATTGTTGCTTTCGAGACAAACGCCACTATCGCTCATAACTGTTTTCCCATCTTCTTCTGGAAGCGCGATAACGATAGCAGTCGTCGATGATGTCGACTCATTGATGTCTGGTGTGCTTGCTGTTGTATGTTGACGTGGAGGAAACGGCGACGGAAGAGCGGAAGCAAAGGAGCAATCAGAATTCGCTGTATGAAAAGTATCACATGTTTCAGTTTCAGTAGTTTTAGCACCATTTGTGTTTGCTGTCAATCCCAGAGTGTCTGTTTGTACGTCACTTGTCTTATTCTTTAAATTAAGCGTCATTGATTGCTTCTTTTGTTGTAGTCTCTCAAGCTCTTCTTGACTTTTTTGTGTAAGAAGTAAACGATTTTCATTCTCCAATTGCTTTAATCTACTATGCAACTCTTCAATTTTACGATGACATTCTTGCAGCATATTGTCTTTTTCTACTAATTCAATCTCATACTTTTCAATTTCATCTCGCTGTATATTTAAATAATAAAAAATCAATAAAGAACTGCTATAAACATTGATTGAACTTACATTTTTCTTAATATTGTCTTTTAAATACTGGCTTGAATAGTTATCCAAGGATTGAGCTACTTCCAACAGAATATCACTATAATCTTCTTGAACTGGTGTATTTGTGAGCAGTTCCAAATGTTCCTATTAGAAATTAAATAGTTTATATTAATCATCATGAAATTAATCACTTTTAAATTAGTGCAATATTTTTCATACTGAATAAAGGTGTTAAAGAAAATTATAAATAACTAAATGCTAATAAATAAAGAAAATAATAAAAACCTCTTTAATTTTTCCACAATCTTGAAGCTCTTGCAATTCTTTTGCAACAAATTCATAGAAATCACGTTTTTTAGAATCGAGTGATGTCAGTAGTGCACTAATTTGACGATTTAAAATCTCAACCTAAACATAAATCATTCACGTAAAAATAAATCATACGAAAACAAGGAAAACGAGAAAAGAAAAAGAAAAGCTTTTACCTGAGTTTGTTCGTTGTTTTTCTCCCACAACACCATTTCCTGCCTCGCTAGCAACTCTTCAATCTTACAATCGATAACAATCAACTTATCAGAGTGCCTCTTTTGCAAGTTTTCAATTTCCGTTGTGTATCTATTCACTTTGCTCTTGAAATGATCGTGCATTTTAACACGCTCAAGGTTAAGTTGTTTTAACGCGCTCTCAATCGTTTCGAGAATCTTACGATGTTCATCTTGAATCTCTTGGTTGTCACGTAGAAACTGTTCGTTCATAATAAAGTGCTGCTGATATCTTGCCTTGTAGGGTGATGAATTATTCGAGATTTGCGATGAACCACCATCGTCATCTGACATAAAGCTATTGCATAAATTTTCACGTGATGCTGCTATCAGCGATAGACGTGATAAATCAGTTTTATTAATTCTACTCGAGTTTTTTCTGAGCTTTGCGACCTCCAACGGATTATTGTATCGAAATAATATTGTGCGACCAAGCAAAAGAATATCACCTTGTGTTATTGCCGTTGCCTTGTCGATGAGATTCGCATTAAGCCAACACTGTGCTCCTTCATTTGGATAAATCATTGCGTTTCCATGTTCAAGATGAATTCGACAGTGCTCTGCACAAATGCCTAAGCCTGTAAGTTCTATATCCTGCGGACGTGCTGCTTCTTTCGTTCCGATAAGTGTGTCGCCATCCTTCAATGTGAATAACGTCACACCAGTGATTTCATCATTTATTCCAATCAAATGCGGTTGGTCAGATTCAAGTGACACTCCAACACCTGATTTTTTAAGTCCAAGTGACTTTTCTTCGCGTAATATAGACTGAACTTCACGCCACTTTTCAGACCATTCTTCAATAAGAACTTTCTCTTGTGCTTCTTTCTTTTGCAAGTTTTCAAGTAAATGCGGTTCTTTCAAACTTATTGAACCACTTGTTAACATCGCTCTCAGAGATGAAATTTCATCTCTCAATTCACGAATTAATTTAACATTTGCATCTTCATTAATTGTTGGCTTGTTGATAATATTTTTAGCACGATTAGCATAACGAAGTGTTGATAATGTCTCTGAATAATTCACATCTGCCGGAGATATTGCTGCAAGCATAATTGTCTTTGAATTTCCACCAAGTGAATCTTTTAGTAACCAAGTTAAAGTGCTATCACGATAAGGTATGTAAAACTTTTTCGAACCATTTGGGTTGGCCATTTCAGCAAGTGATGAAATTACACTACCAAGTGTCACAAGTGATTTATTAATATGAGCTCCTTCTTTTAAACGTTGACCAGTTGCTCCTGTCGCATTTGCTCTTTCACTACCAGCCAAATCTACCAAATGAATTTTCGAGACAGTTTCACTCGGCAAATCATCATGAAATCCAGCCTGAACAAAAGTTATAGTGAAAATTGCATGAGATCTAGACGAAGTGTCATTCATGTTAGTTGAGGCTGTCGTTCTTTCAACATTTCCTCTCATCATGCACTCGTGAATTTCTTCATAATTGTTAACTGTGTGTTGTGATAAATTTTCTACATAAGGTCCATGCAGACGATGTTCTCTGACTCGCAATGCATGACCGATATTTTGAGGACCAAGAAGATCTCGAACTCGTTCATTGTAAATTTCAAGATAGCTCACTTGTGTTTTATAAGCAATTCCTTCCTTCTGGCCAGTCTTCATTCGATTAAAAAGTTCTTTACATATTCTTGGTACCAGTCCTTGCTGTAATTCATTATTTGAATCACCCATCATCGTGTATGTCTTGCCACTGCCTGTCTGTCCATACGCAAATAAGCAAAAATTATACCCTTCATATGCGCAATCAATTACATCAGTTCCGAGATCATTAAAAACTTGTTCTTGACTCGTATAGTTCTCATCATTACTGTCCAATGACCAATAAGAATAATCAAAAGTGAAATCATGAGAATTGTCGCGCAAAGTGGAGGGCTGCTTTGAAGGTTTTATAAGTCTCGTCTTTTTGCCCTCCATTTCCACTATCAAATTTGCGCCAAGTTCATTTTCCCTGTGTTGAAACAAATCGTAAATGCGACATTTAGGTAAGTGAAGAATGATAAGGGGATTTGTATGTACACATACAAAACGACATGAAAACAAACAGCTGAGTGAATCAGCTGTCTTCTTTCTTTATAGAATCATAATATTGGCACACTCACCTTTGATTGAAAGGACGAACGCGAACAGCTACTTTAAGTGACGACATTTTTGCGCTTTCAAAAAAATTTCTTAATTGATTCGTGACGAATTTTGAAGGCAATAAATTTTCAAGCTGAGTGATTTTGAAATTTAATTTTTACTATTTCATTAATTTACAGCCACTTGCACTAATCCATTAGAATTTTAGTAACATATCGCCAAAGGCTTTCGAGTTCATGCACATTATTTATTATATTTAGGCTAGTTTTTATTTGAGGAAAGCACTTAAAATTTAAAAGTTTTCATTTTTCTTATTCACTTATCTTCACTTTTTTTTTTACAAAAAGTCTTTTGTTTACTGCATTCAATCCATGTAAATAGTGAATGTTCAGGTAAGCTTTGTTTTTATTGTTGTTTTGCAAACTTTTCTAAATGAAACAACAAAATTTGATCACATGTTTAAATTTATAATTTAATTAAAAAATAACTGACATTTGTTAATTTTTAAAACATCATTGATATTTAAAAATATTTTCATAAAGTTTCAATGTTGGATCTGCCAAAACAAACATAGAGAGAGAGTTTCGTTCACTATAGCTGCATATCCCAAAAGGGGTGTGAATTTTTTTTCTTCAGTAATAAGATGAATTAAAGAAATGTTGAAACATAGTTTTCTTATTTATCTCATCATCATATTAATAATTAAAAGGTGTTATGGTGAGGTAAACTCCACAAAAAAATGTGAAGAGGGCTGGCAAGGAAAGGATTGTGAATTTTGTGCAGGCAAAATTAGGTATGCGACTGGAGAGAAGAAAACTTTCCATATTTTCACAACATTTTAGCACTTTTCTATTTATTCTGTGTGCTGAATAATCACTTCATTATCTGCAAATGATTGCAAAAGATCATTTAATAGGTGAACAGTGTGATTTTGTGATAATATAGTGATTTTTCAGGCGAAAATCGAGTTCAATAATCCATTTTTCATCTATTGCATTTACATACTTTCCCGTTGTGTGTATTTTTTATGAATGTTCCCATTAACTCTCTTTTTACGCATTTCTCTTACGTTCGATTATTTCTTGCAGACTTACAGAGCCATCAGGATACGTACATGATGGATTAGGCAACTATTCAATTGGCGTAAAATGTTCGTGGCTTATTGATGCTCGCGGACCCTACCAGCCATTATCATCATCCAATAGCACTAACTCAGTGAAAAAGAAACCCAAACGAATACGATTGCATTTAGAGGAATTTGCCACTGAATGTTCGTGGGATCATCTTTATATATACGATGGTGACAGTGTGCAAAGTCCTTTATTAGCCGTATTCAGGTAAGAAAATTTATGACGTTTAATAAATTTATGCTACACACAGAATAATAAATCTATTCAGTTCCCAAATCACTTTAAAACTAATCAAACATAATTGTTCATATGATTATGACATTCGAGGTCAATTTTTACTTGTGTGTTCTAATTTTCTCTTTATCAATGACTAATGACCTCATGAAGTAATATGAAACCTTATCCACTCGAACTCTTCTTTCATTCAAGTACTTTTTTATGAAACTTCCTTTATTAATCGCGAAAAAAGTAATTGAAGCTCATTAATACATCAAAAGTCTATTCAGACAACAAATTGTATAAATAATTTGACTTTGCATTCAATTTGATCGACATCATAATCGCTCAATTTAAATTTCTTTTCTTTCATTCATTTCAGTGGCTTAATGTACAAAAGTAATTTCTCTATTCGACGCATTCCAGAAGTAGTTGCACATTCGGGTGCAACGTTACTTCATTTTTTCAGTGATGATGCATACAATATGTCAGGCTTTAATATTTCTTATCGCTTCGATTCGTGTCCAACTACCGATTCATGTGAGTTTTTCATTCTCTCACGTTGTCTCATCCATAAATTCAAATTTTTCTTTTCTATACAGCTCTTATTTGTTCTGGACATGGTGTTTGTATAGATGACGGTATTTGCACATGCGATGCAGCATACATGGGATCAGCATGTCACATTCCAAAATGTCCAAATAATTGCTCTTACCCAAACGGTCAGTGTGACCGTGAAAGACATCGATGCATATGCGAAAAGGAGTTTGCAGGTTCTGATTGCAAACAGATGGCATCGCATGGCTATTGGGAAACTATAGACACCGATACACGCATATTTTCTCCACCGGGAAGTGCTTCACATGGAAGTGCCACTTATGGTGATACCATGTTCATTATTGGAGGTAAATTATGATACAAGCAAATTCCAATTTTGCTTTTCAATTAAAAAATTCTCTTTTCTTCTTCTCTTCTTTCGTAAACAACTAAACAGGTGAAAGTTATGAACGCGGTGAGCTATTATACGCTTATGATTTTAATGGAAATGTTTGGGAGACGATGCACGTCGAGAAAAATAATTCACCAGCCATGAGATATGGACAAAGCACAGTCATTTATGGTGATAAGATATTCATGTACGGTGGTGTTATTAAAGGCAGCAGTGTGACAAATGAACTATGGGCATTTGATGTATCGGCTCGAAATTGGGAGAATATTACCGTTAAAGCAGAAGCATGCAACACAACAGCCAACATTATGTGCCCTTTACCGCTTGAATCTGCAGGACATTCCGCAAATATTGTTCCGATCCACGATGGTCCAAAGACGCAATATCTCATGATTGTGATTTTTGGACATTCGCCAATTTATGGCTTTTTAAACACAGTTCAAGAATATAATTTAGGCACGCGAGAATGGCGAATTGTGCCAACGCATGGATATCCTGTAAAAGGTGGTTACGGTCACAGCGCAAGTTATGATGAATTGACTGAAAAAATTTACGTGTATGGCGGTATTGTTAGTGAATCAGAGTCGCAACAGCTCTTAAGCAATAAACTCTACAGTTACGATCCGAAAACTCATGTTTGGACTTTATTAACGTCATCATCAACAGCACGATATCTCCACACTGCCAATTTCATCTCTGATGGTCTGATGATGGTGTTTGGTGGAAATACTCACAACGACACGAGCCATAGCTTTGGTGCCAAATGCTACAGCATGGACTTGATTGTATATGACGTAATTTGCGATAGTTGGCATCATCACTCAATCCCAAACGACTTGCAAGCCGATTTGGCACGTTTTGGCCATTCATCGCAAGTTTTCGAGAAAAAGTTGTACATCTATGGTGGTTTTGACGGACAGATGCTTTCAGACTTGCTCAGATTTACGCCTGGCAATTGTTCAGCCTTTGATAATATCAACACATGTCTCAATACGCGACCAGGCGTGAAATGTATTTGGGATAATCAAGATGCAAAATGCAAGGCAACAAGTGAAATTCAAAAAGGAATGATTTTTCAACGTGGCGAGGAATATATTCAGAAATGCTTCAAGAGAAGTCGAATGGAAATGACACAGCAGCATCTTGCAAAAGAGCAACAGTGCATTGATCAGAACTCGTGTCATGCATGTGTGTCAACATCATCAGCTTGCAGCTTTTGCAATTTAAATTTTCCCAATAATCGACGTGGATCTTGTGTTCTTGAAAAATGTACCGAGCCATCCAGTGCAAAGCAAAGGTCTCAAGTTTCAATTGTTCCAATCAAACAACTCGATAAATGTCCTAAGGAATTGGATCCATCGTGCGGACAATTGCACAAATGTCAATCGTGCATGTCAAATCCAGTCTGCTATTGGAGTGTCGACCACAACAAATGTATGTCTTACGGCAATCGTTCGAACGAAGAAACTTATCCTTGTCCACCTGCTTGTTCTACACTTACCACATGTCAGAATTGCACACAAGAAGACTGCATTTGGTGTCAGAATGAAGAACGATGTGTTGATAAGAACGCATATACTGCTAGTTTTCCCTACGGTCAGTGTCGTGAGTGGACAACATACAGTGGCAAATGTCGAGCTCCAACAACAGGAGTATCACAATGTTCATTTTATAAAACGTGTGAAAAGTGTCGTGAAGAGATTGCGTGCGGCTGGTGCGATGATGGATCGAATACTGGCTTGGGAAAGTGTCTCGATGGCGGCGACTCGGGACCAAAAGATCAAATGGAATGTCCTGCAAATCACTGGCACTTTACTCATTGTCCCAGTTGTCAATGTAATGGACATAGCACGTGTGAAGATGGGTCGACGTGTGGCAAGTGTGTTGGTCATGTTCATGGTGCAAATTGTGAGAAATGCAAGCCCGGGTACTGGGGAAACCCAGTGAATGGAGGTATATGTAAAGAGTGTGAGTGCAATAATCAAGCGACAAGCTGCAATCCAGAATCAGGCAAGTGCTATTGCAGCACAAAAGGTCTCGCTGGTGACCATTGCGAAAAATGTGATGCTACAAATCACTATCATGGCGATCCGAAATCAGGATCGTGCTACTATGACCTCACAATAGATTATCAATTTACATTTAATTTATCGAAAAAAGAGGATCGACACTATACACAAATCAATTTTCGTAATTCGCCCGTTAAAAGCGATATAGATGCCGATTTTTCAATAACATGTAGCGTGCCAGCTAAAATGAACATAACAATGAAAACAATCGGTCAGGAAGGCGAACGAGCGCTATTCACAAACATCAATTGCACAACATTTAGACAACGATTCTCAAAAGCAGATCACCAATTTGGCTATGAAAATAACAATGTAACAATAACAACATTCTATGTATATGTGTATGACTTTCAACCGCCTCTTTGGATTCAGATAGCATTCTCACAATATCCAAAACTTAATTTGCAGCAGTTTTTTGTGACATTTTCCACGTGAGTTCTCCTTCAACTCATTAATTTCATATAAAAAGTTTTTTTTATTAAGATTTTTAATGAAAATACTTTTACTCATATTTCTCATTCAGATGCTTCCTGCTGCTTCTCTTAATGGCAGCTATTTTATGGAAAATAAAGCAAAAATATGATATGTTTCGTCGTCGACAACGTTTATTTGTTGAGATGGAGCAAATGGCTTCTAGACCTTTCTCACAGGTACATAAATTTTAATGATTCTTTCTTTTTTGCTTCTTAATTCAACCTACACATTTATCTACGTGTATTTTTCATTTCTTGTCTAATTACTCATCACTTCTCTCTTTCTCATTCCCCATAAAAGGTTCTGGTTGAAATAGATAGTAAGGATCGTGAATATAATGAGATTACACCAACAACAGACACGAACACGACTAGTACAAAGAAACGCAAGAAAGATTCGCCCAGTCCAATTGCATTAGAACCATGTGCTGGAAATAAAGCGGCAGTTTTATCTTTACTCGTTCGTCTGCCAACTGGTGAGATTTCAAATTCGATTTTTGTACTCGAATGATTTTTAATAATGCAAAAATTTTCATTTATTTTCTCTCGACATAAAGGTGGATTATCTCATTCACCTCCAGGACAATCGTCTGCTTTAGCTGTAGCAAGTGCACTCGTTACTCTCGGAAACCCGCGGAGGCCCTCAATAGACTTAAATAATCCAAAAGATACCAACACAAAAAGTAATAAACGTAAACAAAGCCAACATCCTGATAATTTATAAGTAAGTAAAGTAAGAATAGCAAGCACGTGATGTTGAGAAAGAAAAAAAGTTTTTATTAAAATGCAATTATAATTTTTTAATATCAAAAGTCGCCATTTAAAAAGTGTGCTTGCAATGTATATGTAAAATACAATAGAAGAAGTTTTTTAGCTAATTTATAAGATAAGTCTGTGCGATTGATATAATTTCCATTACTCATTTTTATCACACATTAATTATTAAATTTACTTATGTGCAGCTTTAAACTCAAAAAGTAATTTTGATTTAAATACAAAATTCAATATGATGCATAAGATTGTCACAAAATTTCCTCAATTTCATGGTGCATAAATTTATGTTTATCATTTTTATCGTAATAATATTTTCCCCCCACTACAAATTTGAAAGTGCGAAAGCTTGTTTTTTATTGAAAAAGTCGAAAAATGAATGATTGTGAAATGACATAAAAGTGAATTTGAGCGTGCGAGAAGTGAATAAATAAGAAATTTCATTATATAAAACTTGTGATATAAAAAATTGCTTGAGAAAGAATTTTTTTCGCATGATAAGAGAAACGAGGATGATATAATGCATATATGCTTCGTGTGAATATTAGTTATGTCATAATGGTAGAAAAATTTTCATACACAAACTTAAAGACACTTTTTTCTTCCTACTCCTTTAAAAAATATACATACAGGAATTGTAATGACATGACTAATGTGCACACCTAATTTATATGCATAAACTATACAATTTATGAAAACATATATATTATTATTACAATAAGTACATCTATATATTGCTCACATTGCAATTTAAAACAAAGATGAATTTCGTTTTGTCTTATCTTCTTTAATGTATAACTGATTAATATTAATTAATAATTAACAAACAAAAAAGAGTAAATGAAAAGAGGTAATGAATTATTTTTGTCGCAATTTGTAAATAGTTAGACAGTTCTTTAAAAAAGGAAATCATTTAAACTCAGAGGTCAATAATCCTCAAAAATGATGTAACAAAAATTTTATTAAAAAAATAAAAGTCATGATATATCATCTTATCAAAAATTCAAACTACTCACTAAATTTATTTCAGAAATTCTTCTTTTGACAATTTTCTAAAATAAGACTCTCAACTATTTAACATCAACCAAAACATACTCAAACACAAGTATATGCATCGAAAAGAACACATACAATAGAATTGAAGAACTTGAAGTTCTCTCAAATGTAGTTTGTTGAAAGCATTTTATAAGATAAGGTATTAAAGCAGAAAGAGCTTAGTTAAGTGAGCTTTCAGATTAATTTTATATTTGAGTATGAAGAACGATACATTTAGAGATGTGCATTTTGAAAAATTTCTGTTGATCTCTCAGTTGATTTCATACATCAATAGAAACAAAAATCATTTCTTCTATGCCAACAAATCGTCTCAATAACACTCAAACACACCTTCAAATAAATTTGAAATAAGAGCGATGAAATCGATTATCAGCATAATGTTCATCGATAGATTTCTACATGCTCAACTTCATTTATTATCTCGCTTAAGAAATTGAAATCAAATTGCTTTCTTACCTACTCGATGCCCATTTTCTTTCATTTTAAAGATATTGAAACAGCCTTGATGATAATAAAAATTTATTTTTATGAATTCTTCCCAATGAAAGATTTTCTCAAAATTTTTGCATTTTGTTTACCACACAATGAAACGCAATTAGTTTTTCTTCTCAAAATTTAATTTGTTAAAATATTCTTCTCACTCTCATGGCTAAAAAAATGAATTGATAAATGAAAAATGTCACTGACTGAATTTCAATGTTTCATCATCATCGCCTCGTGTTCATCTCGAAGAATTTATTTTCGCTGATATTCGATGATGGAAATTTATTGAAGTTATTTGATTTGCATATTTTTACTCGATATTGCGTCCGGTGAGTTTTCTTGCTCTCGTTATATCGCTTGTAGTATGTGAGAAATATTTATTTAGAGCACTACAGTGGTGTCAACAAAAATCTCAGTAATGCATTGATTTAGCTAGTAAGAGTCGAAAAAGAGGATAGGAAAGAGAAAGCAACAATAATCGGAAGTAGGAAAGAGAGAAAAATACACCAGCATCATCGTAGCTTTTCATTATAATTTTATATCCGGTCACATTTTCGTCATAAATAACTTAATTTATGTGCCTTCATTTCCAGGTGATAAA
>JACWBX010001211.1:0-11535 GCA_014622435.1 Polypedilum pembai
TAAAAATTGTTGAAATTCTTTAACAATAATAACGAAGAAACATTTCTTATGAACTGTTTGAGTCAAATGACAACAAAGCGTACATCAGAACTACTGGAAAGTAGTGTTTAATATTGTGAAGGCCAAGGATGTATTAGAAATTAATTTGAGAAGAAGTAAATAATAATAATGGAGCCAAAAGTGAGGTGTAAGAAGGAAAGAATAAGACAGAAATGTGAGGAAGATGAAGAAGAAGGAGCAAAAGAACTCGTTTTCATTTCACACACATATGACGATCATCTTTTTGAGGCATACGAGAACGAAGAAGGGAAAAGAAGAAACAGCTTGCTTGACTGATCGACTAACTAAAGAGAGAGAGAGAGAAGAAAGAAGAGGAGAAAATTGATTTAAATTATGGGTTATAAAGTGAAGTTTTAGTTGCTGTTGCTCAAAACATTTCCATAATGATTGTTGTCGATTAAAGAAGGCACATTAGAAGAAGATTGTGTTTAGCATATATAGGTAAATAAATTTGAGGGGGCATCATTCGATATTAATTCTGTGTTTGTGATGTTAATTTTATGTTTCATCCATTCAATGAATCATGAGGCAACAAATACTATATTTTATAGCTTTAGAAATCAATAGCAATTAATTATCTCATGCTGTTTGTCTAATGACACTAAACACTTTAAAGTGATTTTTATCATCATAAAATCTATGTAAATTTGATGTGATTTTCTATTTAATTATGACGCTATTTGCCTTTATGGAATTTCATTTCATTCAATTGCAAACCAAACTTTTTTTTTGTTTTGTATTTAACTTTTTATCCAATCAACGCAATCTAAAAAAGGAAACCCATCGCATGACTGCTAAATATATCAACTCTACCACTATAGGTAGTGCAAAATAACCTAGATTAAATCTAGCATTCGCTTGCTTGCTATCAAAACTTTAAAATCATTACGCTGTCATTCAAAATTGCAAAGTGTGAAATCAATTGACGTGGCAAGTATTTTTTTATTTTTCTGCAATTTAAAAATAATTTAGCCAGATTAAAACGAGTTGGTCTGAGCTTTTTTGTGTGTATGAGTGTAGCAAAAAAAGAAGGGAAAATTGAAATATTGCATTCAACAAAATTAAATATGTCAGTTCGTTTTCCAATTTAAAGCGTGTGAAGCGTGGTATTAAATGTACTGACACTTTTAACAACGAGACCAGTCGCAATTGATGTTTCATTTTCATGACTTTTGATTTATATCATTTAGCATTCTAGCGAAAATTGATAAAATGTGAAAGACATGAAAGAGTCGACTTGTAATTGATTCAAAAAAGCATAGGCAAAAGGGGAATATATGTGAGATGAATAGAAAATCAGCTCGCTTTCTAAAATATGAAAAACATCTTTATAATGGCAAAAAAGAAAGAGAGATGGAAAGAGAAGATTCTTCTGTTTGTGAACTGATTTGTCGCATCATTAATCAAAAGATGAAATCATCGTCGTTGTCGTTTCCTTCTTTTGTCCTGGTCTCTATGATGAGTGAGTGTGTGTGTCGAATTGAATAAGAATATGCGATGAATGAATGAAATATGAATTGTGAAGAGTTTTTTGATCCTTGCGATGTCTGCAACGTTGAATGAATGCAATTGCAAGCTGCTGCACTTAAACATGAGTGGAAAAAATCCGCGTTCGTTTACAAACGCATAAACAAAAGTATAATTAGCAATCGTGCTCAAGAGAACTCTGACAGTGCAATTTCAATCATTAGCAACCCTAAATGCAAGGCAGGGAAGTTATTGTTATCCTGAAGTTTAGAATTTTTATTCAAAGAAAAATTTTAATGTGAAAAATATGGTTGAGCTATTCAAATGAAGATTTTTTGTTTAATTCCAGTCAATTGATTCTATTGAAGACTGAAGCTAATGTTTAAAAACCTTTATTCTTTCTTTCTATTAAGTTAATGCAAATTTATTTGAATTTTTATGAAATTTTCCAGAAAAATTCTAATTGAAATTTATTTTGATTTTAAAATTTTTTTAATTGAACATTCTCAAGACTTTCATCCATACCTTGAAATGACATTATAATTTTTTCTCTTTGACAAACTCATTTGAATACTTCATATATGTAACCATTTATTTCCTTTACAAGAGCAAGCACTTGAATCCAATTTTCTCGGTCATAACATGGAAGTAATTAATGTTACTTTTACAATGAGATCCTCGAGACATGAGAAAAACTTTTTAAAGTGCAGTAAACAAAAATTTATGTAATTTAAAAGAAGTACACTTTACAGAATAATTTTTACTTTGATGGTTTAATTTATAAGAACTATTATGAGTTGATCTTAAAAAATTTAAGCGGCAGAGAGAAAAAAAAGAGAGCGAATCGGTTTAGTTTATATGTGTGAGTGTTGCTGTTGCTGTAGATGTAAATACACATGTTGCATACTTTCTCATTTTTGTTTGGTAAGAGAAAAAGAGAGAGTATCAAAATCACAGCTCACAAATGAGGCAATTTTATTTAATTTTATTATATTTATTCTATTCTTCAAAAAACCGCAATTATTTTCCTCTTCTTCGCCTTCTCATTTTGATTGAATTAATCTGAATATAGAATTTCTCTCTTGTGAATGCGCGTTGCCCTCGTTTAACGAGCGATCATCCATTACAAAGTCATACATAATAATGATTGATAAGAGGGCTGAGATTTGTAAACGATTCGATTCGTCAAGGCGCTGCTTATTTTATGTATAGATTCGTAAGCAGACTTGTGAGAAGAATAGGAAAACTGTCAAACATAATAATATCTGATTAGAAAGAAAGAAAGAGGCCTCAATCAATTCTCATGCATGTGTGCGTACGTTCATTCAATCTTTTGTGCTTGATAAATTGTGTCGAATGGGTCCGTGTATAATTTGTCAAAAAATACACACTCGAAATTATGGGGACAACTATTGTGTGACAAATAGATGAAGATTTAAAGAGTGAGTGAATGCTTTCACCTACAGACAATTTATTCCGTTGAACCTTCACTTTGGCCATTCAATTTATCATTTATGTACGCTATATCTTCACTACTTTATCTCCTCTATCAAATGATACATTTTGTTTCATCGCCTCGAGCCATATGCAAAATGAAAATATTTTTCCAAATATATAAATGTGTTCACATAATAGACACGTGTCAAAAGAGAGAAGAAAAATGTTTTTCATTGCGCGAAACAGCAGTAAAGAGAGAATGGAAAAAGAATAAATTGAGATGAGAACCATGTTTCAATCATTTTATGTTAATTTGAAATCAGCAGTTTGGTTTTGCATCTGAACCCACAGACAGAACATTAAAAATGCACATATTATAATCATTTCATTATTTTAATGTTGTAGCAATTAGATTGATTTAAAAAATCAGTGAGGCGTTGAATGTGTGATGAAATGATGAATTTTTCCTTTTCATTGGTTACAAATGTGGGTGGAATGTATAAGTAGTTGTTTTTGTATTTTATTAATTGAAATTGAAATGTATTTTTTTTTGTTAACAATCAATAAATTAATGTTCATAGCAAAGTGGTTAGATATTGTTTTCAATCCAATGAATAATTTGAATATATTGAAGTAGTGAATTTTAATTTACATTTTTATTAGGTTCCGGTTTTAAATTTAGACAATTTTAATAAGCTGAATCATTCAAATATGTTTTGAAACAAATTTTTTAAGTCTTTATTTATAATCTAATTAAAATTAGTTTAAATTAAAAACATAAACAAGCCTAAATCTGAAATTTAATATTAAATTTCAAAAATATTTTCAATGCATGAGCAACAAAATAACTTGAGTTCCTTTTAAAATCGATGAGTAATTCAAGACGAGCATATTGATGATAAATTACGAATATGCATAATAAATAATAGAATGCTTGCATGTGCACATGTGATTGACTATAAGTATATTTCACTATGGATACTTTGAGTATTTTGTTTACATCATTATCGTAAGTTAACTTCTACATGAATAAGTAAAGTTGTCATATATTTATGAATTGTGCTTTACTTGTATCTGAAAATATTATAGCTTTCAACAATCAGTCATCATTTGAGACTTGTTTACTATGCAATCTATTATTGCAATCAATAAAAACTATCAAAAATTGACTGTTAATGATTTTTAGAGCCTGTAAAAAGTTCAGACTTGAAAAACTTTTACTAAGAAAAAGCTAAAAAATCCATTATTGAGACTCTGATCATGAAAACTCTTTTTTGTACTTCAAATTTTAATAATAAATGATTATAGCTTATTAAAAATTAATACAAAAGTAAGTCGAGTAAGTGCTTTTCATTATCATCATCATAGGAAACTGTATATTGAGCAGTCATCAAAAATTTAGTTTGTACGCCATAAGCAAGAGAGTAAAAAGTCCCAAAGGATGTAGAAAATAACAGATAATATGAAAAAATGTCACAACATTGTTGTCCTTATTAGCTCCACATTTTTCATCACAATATTCACAAAGATTCCCACAGTAATGTTTATTGAAAAAGAAGAAAAATAACGAAATTCCCTCGACATTCTTTCATTCATTGACATTTTTTTCTCTTGTTACTTGTTTATTGAGTGTATCATATCGACATATGATAACAACGGTAGAAAAGTTTGAAGCTAATGACGCAAAAGTCGAGTACCTTTGGGCGCCTTTTCGTTTTTAAGATAGGGGAAAACTCAATAAAAATGATTTAGGTTTTTCGCAAAAATGTCATTTTGATTTTATAACTTTTAATATTTTCTGGAAAAGATGCTTAGTCTTTTCTCTTATAAAATTTGAATTTTTTTCCCTTTTTGTGTATTAGCTATTTATGTATTAGGCAATAGAACAGCAATGTTTTTGTGCAATTTTGTTAGTTGATAAAAGTTTCACTTAAAGTTACAGTTTGTCTGATTGAATGTGTTTTAGAATGAAAGGAAAATATCCTGGTAGTTTCGTTCGAAATTTTGACCGTTGAAAATATAATTTCAAACTTGTTTTCATACTCCTTTTCGAAAAGATTTTGAGTTTTCGAAACACGTTTTTGAAAATTGTTTTTAAAATTAAAATTAAAAATTTAATTAAATTTAAGTTTTAAGCTAAAATTATGAGAAATCAAGAGTGGATTAGACTTATAATACTTCTTTTATAAATAGGAACAATAATAACTAACTAAATAATGTTATTTAAGTTTTTTGTCAACAAACTTTTTGAAATTTGCATAATTTCCCTAACGGTCGATTCAAACTACCAGAGAAAAAAGTTTAGTTTGAAAATATGAATTGTGCTTATTACCAATTTTCTGCTTCTACTACAAATCTAAATGCGCTTTCTTTCTTCTTTTGTCCTATCCAAAGTTTTCATAGGAAAACAAGAAGAATTTCTCATGGAAAGAAAAGAAGACAACTTTTTCTTTGCTACAAAAAAAAGCCCTTAAGGGCAATTTGTTTGCTCAATTTTGTGTCTTTATCTTGTTATTGATAAAGGTTCTATATAAGAAATTATTCTCTCTTTATATGTGTGTTTATGTTACATTCTAATTCAACTCGAAGGCACAAAATTCGAAATGACCAGAGAGAAAATTTTTCTTCTAAACTTTTATTTTTCTTTTTTTTCGTATTATGTGTGTGTGTTAGTCAGTCATGTCGTTTTTCTTTTACCGAAGAGGGCATAAAAATTTGTGACTTTCTCAAAAAAACACAAATTTAACTTCTTTGTGTTATCAAACGAAAGAAAGAGAAGAGAAAAGAATGTAATAATAACGAAAAATAGAATAACTTTATGATATTTTCATTCACAGTAAACTCAAGTGGAGAAAAAAAGGAAAAGAAATCGTAAAAATGAAAAACTTTTTTAACCGTGTCCTTATCAGAAATTGTAGATAACGAAAAACGTAAAAATCCGGATTTAATTTCTCTTTTCTTCTTTCTTCCTATTGCGATTTGTTCGAATCGTTCTGAATATTTTTATGTGACATCAAGCTATGCCACTGACACGATATTCAAATAGCAGGCAGATGAGAGGGAGAAAAAAATTTTTGTGTGAATTATTAATGTCGACGCTGCCTCAACTAATCGTCATGTCATCATTTTCCAGAAGCAATTAATTCTGTTCACTAAATTATTATTTTCTCTCGCACTATGTCGTTTGCTTTCTGACGATGACAACGATGTGTGGTGGTGTTACATCATTTGTCATGAACTAAAGCAATAGATAGACGACGATGAGGACATAAATATTTCATGAATGACTTCAAGCGCCAAAAAGGAGTGTGAGAAAAATAAGCATTCTACCAGAAAAAAAAAATATTTATTGCGAATGTTGAAAACTTGTCATCGCATTGGTTACAAATTGATGATGCCTGTGTTCGTTCACTCTCTGCAGCATGAGTTTAAAAGATGTTATTATTTTAAATATGTATAATAGAAAAGAACGAACAAATTTTTGTCATTTTTCATCTTCACAATTCTCGAGTTCAATAATAGAAACAAATTTCTGAAAATTTCTTTCGTTTTCCGTCTATTGATTTTCTTGGTCGTTTTCTTCTTCTTCTTCGTTAGCTTATTTGACATGAATTTAATTTTGGTGAAATGTTATAGGGATTGTGAAACGAGAGGTTGAAGCAAAAAAATGTGTGACTAAATTAATAAGTGCGGGATACTGCGCGTCATGCTGGGTGATTTTAATGAAGATGTGCGAGAACAATTTCGATAAATGACAAAATTTTATTAATTCTTTTGGTTGTTGTTTATGAGTTTGGCAATCAAAAATTGGGGCAAAAATTTTCTATCAAATTATTATCATATAAATAATGTGTTTATTATTGTCTACTCTCGATATCTCTTTCACTCTCGTTATATTCAACAAAATCAATCGAATTTGTCGTTCAACGATAGACGACAACATCATAATAATAATGATGTCAAAAATTGTTCGAGGAAATGTTATGAAAAATTCAAATCAAGTATCTCGAATTGTCCGTCCTTACAATGCTTATTATTATCATCGAAGACATTCGCATACACATAAATTGTACTGCTCATTCTCCTTATCTTCCTCCCATTTACTCTGCATAATTTAATCAAATTATTACATTATTATTCTCTCATTTCTTTCTCTTCACTTGCCAATAAAAAAGGAAAACATGAAAAATTTATTTACAAGAAAAAAGAAAGGAAGAAGAAAGAAAGTTTCAACTACATATTTGTGACTACACAATGGAGAAGAAAATTTTCCTCTTTTGGGATCATTTAGTGCTCTTTTAAAATTAAATTTTCACTCTCTCTCTCTCTTTCAAATGGTCATGGTCGTAAAATTAAAAGAAAAATTCTTTATTGGACTCAAGATTTTCCCTTCTTAATCTTAATGTTTGTTGAGACTTTCTCTCTCTCATCGTCAAATGTTTAGGGAGATCTTAAGACTCATTTCACTTAATTATATGAACATGCAGATTGTGTGCGTTAGAAGTGAAAAAAAACGAAGAAAAAATTTATTATCATCATCCTTTGTTATAGTCTTAATGGAAATTTAAAAGTTTTGTTCCTCTTCTTTATCATAATTTTTTTTCCTTCTTCTCAATGAACTCATATATAAGTGAGTAAAGAATTTTTAAGATTTTCATTGAGAGTAATTTATTTTGTGATAAACAAATTTTTCTTTCAGTTATCAAAGAACATTAAAGACAAAGTTAGTTTGCATTTAACGATTTATAAATTTTAAAAACTAGCGACATCTTTTGTAAAAGTTTAAAACTAAATTTTAAAAAACAAATGTTGCTCTTACTTTACAACATGTTGCTTTATATATAAATGAAGTATAAAAAATTCAAGCCAACTTTACACTAATTTTTATTTAATTGCTTTATTTTCTGTGACATTTACACTTCGCCTTGCGACTTTTTTTAAAAGAGAAATTTTTAAAATTTTTCATGAAATATGTCGCGCAACATAGCGAAAAACAAATGAAACACAAACTTAGCTCACCACATGTTTCAGTAAATTTCTTCATATCATTTTTAATTAATGGTTTTTAAGTTTTTTAATGATCTATATTTCTTTTTTAGCATTTTTATTTCTTTAAATATTATCACTTTCCCAACAAAATGAATGTAAAATTAACACTTTTGAATACAAACTTAATTAGCTTCTTTAGGCTTTTCATTATCCTCTATAAACTCTAACCCATTTCAAAATTCAAATCTCTCTTTTTTACTCCTTTTTCTACCTTTCTTGATCTTTCGATAATAAAACAGACGAATAATAACATTATAATTATTTAAAGATAAGTTTTGATTTGAGTTGATGCAATTGAGATAACATTTAGCATTAGTGAGAGATATTTGGATAATTCAACAAAAAAATTTGAAATTTTTCCATTAAAAAGTATTTCATTGAAATTGAAAACTCACTTACTGGCTCATATGTTCTTTTTCTTCTATCGAAACTTTCAGAATTTCAAATGAGGGTAGAAAAAGCACAAAAGAAAAGCATTAACATGCATGAGGATGGAGTTGATTCATTATTCGCTCATTCGAGATATAAAGAAAACTTTTTTTTGAAAGAAATTTGAGCTCATTTACAGCCTCGGATCTAATTTAAAATGTATTTCTAGCTGTTTTTTGTCTCTTGGAATTTCTTGAAACATTATTCATGTACATATAATAAGAAGAAAGAATTTTTTACTTTATGACAACTTTTTTAATAGAAATTCTTAGAAATCCATTAAATGCCGAAAAAATCTACCTTATAATTGAATTTCAAAAAACAATTTCTAAATACACATGCTTGTAAGAAACATTCCACACAGAAATTAAAAAAAATATATATACAATTCTTTATCTCTACAGCAACCTGTATGAAATTCTTTTAACATCATTATTCGCATATCATATATAAATGTATGTGGGATCAATTTGCTTTTTTAATTTAAACAAATGTATGATGCCATAAATCAAGACATTGCGAAAAGATTTGTAATGAATTGCTTTTAATCCTAAGATGAAAACATTAATGTCATACATAAGTAATTGATTGCTCAATATGTATGCAGAAGTGAAATACGGTGAAATGGTTAATGAACCATTTTATGATCTTCGATTCATTGTGAAATGTATGTTAATGTGATGAAGTGATTTGTTTACTAATTTATTAAGGTTTTTTACTCATTTTATTGAGAATTCTTTTGCTATTTGCATTCTTAAACTCAAAGAAATCATTAATAAAGA
This sequence comes from Polypedilum pembai, assembly GCA_014622435.1. Lineage (NCBI taxonomy): Eukaryota > Metazoa > Arthropoda > Insecta > Diptera > Chironomidae > Polypedilum > Polypedilum pembai. The sequence continues at coordinate 9,225 of JACWBX010001211.1, forward strand.
AATAACGTCGTTATTATGTTTTGTGTATAAAGCTTAGTCTGGAAAGCTAATGCACATTTGTTCCATTAAAACTGATGAATATTAATGCGATACGAGTTCCTACATATTTTTCAATTTCTTGCTCTTTTTTCCTTAGTCCAAGGTACATTATGCGTGGGCAACCATTTATCCCTTCATCTCTTTCATGATCCTTACAAATTTCAAACAATTTATTATCTTTTGTCTTATGCCAATGTGTCGGTGCAAAGGAAAGGTCAGGCTTTTTTTTGTAAAATGCTGTTGCTCATAAATAATTTAATTAAACTTCTTTAAAGAAACTTGAACTGTGTTTCAGTAGCATAAATAGAGAAAAGCTGCTTTTTCATTTCACTTCACTCGCAGAATTTCAATCACCCCCAACAGTGTTTGAATTCGCACGCTATAAATGAGATGGAAAATTTAATGAAGTGAAAAATAAACAACTTAATTGAGCAAAGAGTAGATAAAAACACTCGTAAGAAAAGATGAAAGCTCAGTTTACAGTTTCTGTTATATCATGTAATTATATTTTCGCTTCTTTGGAATTTCGTCTATGACATTGAATGAGTTGGATAATTTTCTAGTGTTATAATTGAAAATTTGATATGATGATTATTAGCAGTTGTGATACTGACGTCAAAACATTTTAAAAAATTCCATCTGTATTTCAAAATAAACTTTTGATTTTTATTGAAATAATAATCCATTTGAGCAAATTCAATCAATTTTCATTTAGTTCTCCATTTTTGAGTGAGTGGTAAGCAAATAAAAGGAAAAAAATTGAATGAAAGTTCCTTCAGAAAAGGGAGTAAATAGAATCCAAAATTCAATTCAACTTGTAATCTCTACAAAATGACAATTTATATTTGGCAATCAATATTTTCCTTATTTCTGAATTATTTTTTGATAGCGACGGAACCTTTTTATAACAAGCTGTATTACATTAAATATACAGTGAATAAAAATGTCTCAAATATTAAAATAATTAATATGTGATAATTTATTCAGTCATAAATCATATTATGGTGAAAAGTAAGAAACCTTGACTTTATTCATAAATTTTCTTAAAGTTTCGCATGTCTTTAATCTTAAAGAAAATAGAATAAATGTGATGATAATAGTCACACTTTCCAGGAAACAATTATCCAAAAACAAACAAAGTCCACAAAAGTTCTTTACTTCTTTTGTTACGATGATTGTCAACATAAGAAGAAAACATTACATAATGCCTTTTTAATTTTTTCCACAAGCCACGACGAGCTTTTTATTTCTACATTATTCAACATAATCCAAGTTGTCATTTCTAATTCCTTTATAAAAAAAATCCGTACATTTCTTAAAAAATATTTAAATATACAACCATAATTCATTCGCGTCTTCTTATTACGCTTTGAAGGAAAAAGGTGAAAGCTATTCTAAGCTGCAATGACTTTTTATCATACTTATGACTACTACGTGCTTTATTCGCTTTAATCGCTTTTCTTTTAGTATATAAAATCCTATTTTTAGTGCGAAAACATTCTATAGAGCAAGAATATTGCAATTGCAAACGTAATTTTCTAAGAATATTAAAAGTTTTTCAACTTTCGTGTCATGAAAAATGTTAAAATTCAATTTAAAAAATTTCAGCGCAATAAAAAGGATTGCTATGTCCTAGTTTTCAAGTTTAAAGTGTTCATTGTGATGATGATAAATAATTTATTTCTCAATGAAAAAACAGCATTATTTGATATCAATATTGATAAAAAATATTTATAGTGAAGAAATTAAATATTGATGAGTAAACAAAGAACATAACAATACAATAAAATAATTATGATGAAATTGTTGATTGAGCCATGTGATGGGAAGAAAAATTTCCAATTGCTTTTCCAACATTTTCTCTCTTTCATTCTCGCACGCATTGGAAGTAAAAGTTTTGAGTTGAGTTTTCCACTGAATATATGTGTAGCGAGTGACTGAAGAAGTTTCACAATCATCATCGCGAACTCAACTGAGCCAGACGTAAAATCCTTAAAGCTCCTGGCATTGTTTTTTCGCTCTTTGATTGCTGTCATAGGACACATACAAGCGAAGAGTGTTCAAAAAATTATTTAAAAAGTTCCATTTCAAAATCTTTTAGTTTTTATTTGAATGAGTTTTTAACGTGTGAGCTTTCAAGTGCGTGAAAATTAGACGAGATGCGTTATTTTGTGATTCTATCGCTATTCTGTCTCATCCTCGTGACCGTCAAGGCAAATCCCTATCTGGATAACGACCTGATGTTGAATGGTAAGTTTAAAATGTGTCATTA
>JACWBX010001212.1:0-15139 GCA_014622435.1 Polypedilum pembai
CTGAAAATTTTAGATTTTTATTTTATCATTTTGTATTATACATATCGAAAAAAAGTATTGAAAATATTTTTTAAAATTCCATATTGTAGATTTTTTATCGCAGCGATTTTCTAACAACCTCAGTAAATAAGATAACTTTTTCATTTTGTACTCCTTGATAAAATTTTTCAGCTTTGTTCAATATAAATTTTACTTTAATTCAATTAAAATTTAACGGTTTAAAATTGTTTCATTTTTCGATTTGTTTCTTATACATATATATACTTCATCATATACTTCGCAAGAGCAAACAGATATGATAAAATGAAATTGAGTTCGAAAACTGGATAAGTTGACTGATTAAACCAGACAAGTTCTGGTAATTATTTAAATTTTTTCGGGGTCTGGTCAAAAGAGAATTAGGTTTCCTCGGCTAGGCTTTATAATCAATATACATAAAAATATATTTTACATGTTATATGCTTATGTTAAGTAAATGATGTTTTAATACATGTATACATTCAGGGGAGACGAATAGAATTTTTAAGCGTTATTTATTTTTAAAAAAGCTCATAAAAAATGCGTGCTTCAGAACGCGTTTTGCAAAAGTATTTCAACTTTTAAATGTATTTAGATAGAAGATCATTGCCTCTATGTGGAAAATGTTGATAAAGCTCAAGTTTAGTACGAATTAAAAAGAATCTGTAATTAAAATCCTAAACTTTGACGATTTTTGGCTGACTTGAAATAAATACCGAAAATGCGCATCTTTTAAAATATGTACGAATTTAAATTAAATTCAAATGAAGTTCACGGAGAAAAATATTTTATAACACTTAAAAATTTTCTTTTTAGCGCTTATAAATTTGACTTTATAGGGACAAATCGCAAAAACTTTATGCCAGTTATAAAATATTTTTCTCCGTGTACTGATAACGATTTGTCCGTCCCCTTGGTTATATATTTGATTTTTTTCCCTTATTATTTTAGTCTTTGTGAGTCTTTATGAAACTTTATTTTATTTCACTTTTATTTAAAGACCTAACTAAAGAAATTCTATAGCTTTCGATCGGATGAACTAGATTTAAGATTGATAAAGCAGTTTAAGAGAAATTGCGGAATATAAAAAACTTCAATTACCTTTTCACGAAAGTTATTCGTAAGCAACAGTCCTTAAAATTAACAAAACTTTTTAACAACAAAACCAATTTCATTAGTTAATATTTCAAGCCAGGGGGATAGACACGGTGGCAAAATGTTTGCCACTTTTCTAATAAAAATTTTGCCACTTTGCCACCGTGTCTATCCCCCTGTCTCAAGCTGTAGTACTAATTAGTATTAGTTTTTATTCAAAAAGCGTTGCTTACGAATAATTTTTTTTGCGTTTACTCAGAAAAATAATGGTTTGGGAGCATCTGCTGTTCACATGCACTTGTATAATAACATAGATTGCACATCAAATTAAGTGTAATGAAAATATCTATCTAATAAGACAAATTTGATGTTTTAACTGCTATTTATGTTAAATTAAATATCTTAAAAATAATGAACTTTGTCTTAATACAATTTCTAGAAATATAACATTTAAAAAAAGGTTTTATGCAATTTGGAATCTTCTTTTTATGATTTTTATATAAATATTCAAATAATTTTTGGAAAAAAATTTGCTTTCTACCCCATAGTACAATCTGTTAATTTAAATTCCAATTCATATTTCATTATTCATCACCAATAAAAAGTACCAAAGCAAACAAGTTTTATGCTATTTTATTTAAAAAAATTTTATTTGCCAAAATGAAAAAAAGCAACTGTTTCAATCAGTGGGCTCAGAAGGCTTTCTAATGTTTTCGTCGTCTAGTTGGTTAGGACATGTGCCTAACACGCACAAGCTCCCCGGTTCGAACCCGGGCGAAAACAGATCCTTCTTTTTTGCTATCTTGAGTCTTTGACATAAACAATATTTCAATTAAATTCATTGACCTTTTATCAAGAGACCTCAAAATAAATATTTTTCTCTTTTAATTTTTATTTTCTAAAATAAAAAAGTTCACACGAGATCGATATTTTGTAATTTCTGTGGTTAATTTATTCAAATTCATTACTGATAAAGCAAACATATGTTTGATAACAATTATGAATCACTTTGATGTGTCAATCAGTCATTTGTGGTTTCGAACCTTCCAGTTTATCGCTAAAATTTCTCATAAAAATATTAAAAATAAGTGAATGTAGATAAAATTTTTTGGAGGGGAGAATAGAATTTTTTCGAGTATAAAAGCAGTCTAAAATTCAAAGTTAATCATCATATCAAGTTCAACTTTTCGTTGAAATAAATTTAAAAGTTTATTTGTGAAAAAGAAAATAAAAAAATCTTTAAAATGGCATGGGTTGGAAGAAAATACACTCTTGACAGATCAGAAAACTTTGAGGAATATATGAAGGCTCTTGGTGAGTAGAATAAAAAAGAAGATAGAAATAATAGAGTTGAAGTATAAAATAATGTTTAAAATTGAGCTTCAACTTGTAAGTGAAATTATTAAAAATTTAGATAGATTATTGATTTATATCTTAAATTAATTTTGCTGCATAGACTTTGAAGCCATTTGTGTAAAATACACAAAAAATTTTTATCTTAGACTTCAAAAAGTCTACTCACTGAAATTAATGCTCACTTTTCCTGTCATCATTATTCTACAGGTGTTGGCTTTTTCCTTCGTAAAATTGGTAATAATACAACTGCAACAATTTGGTTAGAACAGAAAGGTGATTGGTATGAATTTCATACTGAATCAACATTCAAAACAACAGTTTTACGCTTCAAACTTGGCGAGGAATTTGATGAAGAGACATTAGATGGACGTCAAGTCAAAACAGTAATGACATTGGACGGAAACGTATTGACACAAACACAAAAAACTGATAAGAAATCAGTAATTACTCGTGAATTTACTGAAAAAGAATGCAAAACAGTTTGTATCTATGGAGATGTGGTAAGCACACGCTGGTATACGGTTAACAAATAAAAAGAAAAATTTTACTTGTATAGAGGCAATAGACTTATGATAATCATGGAAAATGTAATCAATTTTTTTACTAAATAATAAAAAGACTCTTTTTGGTTAATATAAAAAATATATTTTATTCAAATTTTTATAAACAGAAATTATTTGGGTTAAAAACAAAATTATATTTTGTTGTAGAAATCAAAAAAATATTTTTCAAGGTTAACTTCGAATAATTGTTATATTTTTAAGAATCAACAATTGTTCAGAGTGCTCTTTTCGTGATTATATGAGAAGAATTTTAGAACCTTCATTAAAACATTTTAAAAGTTCTTCTTGGTTATTCACTCTTGAGAAATCATTTAGATTCTTTTGCCAATATTTTTTCCAGTTCTTTCAATTCATGTTTAATTCCTATAAAATTCATCATTTGATTGTCAGCAATAGAATTATCCAAATTTTTCATAAACATTTTTGATCTTTCGTCAGTAAAGTTAAATTTGAGCAAAGCTAATTTTCTTGATATTTCAATTTTATCATTTGCATCGTCAAATTTCTCAATCAATCTTGGATGAATCCATTTGTCGAAATTATCAGTAAAAATTTCCAAATTGTAAAGTTCCAACATGAAGATGATGAAGAATTTCAATTTTTCATGAATTTTGCTGTTGTAGGATTCTTTTGGAATTTGTAAAAATGCTTGTCTTCTTAATTCCAAAAATTCACTCAAGTAATTAAGATAAGTGTAATCAAATAGTGACAAACCGTCATAAAGAGCTTCACTTAAATCGATTGCATTTTGTGGATTTGTCATTAGATTTTTCCAAATAGTTTGAATGAATTCATTTGGTTGAATTCCATCTTCAATTATTCTCAATTTTAAAGTTGAAATGCTGACATTATTGCATAAAAATGCATCAATTATGTCCATTTTTACTCTGCGATTTAATGTCCAATTATTTCTTTCCATTTCAATTAAATCTTTTGATATGCTCCCAATTACACCACAATCTCCATATATGCTGTAATATTCTCTAAAGAATTTCATGTAATTTTCCAGCAAGTGCGGTTTATTGAGCTTAAAATCAGCACCAATTGACTCTAAAAGAGTAAAAATGCAATCATAGCTCACTGGAAAATCTGAGCCACGACTAAAAAAGTTTTCAATGAACATTGAAACTTTATTTAAATTGATTAAGTTGCAGTGATAAACTTTGCAAATCAAATAAACAATTTTAAATGCTTCATTTATGTCTGGGTCAGTTAATACGAGCTTTGTAAAGAAGTAATTGTGAATGTGTTGCGTAAATCCTTCAATAAATGCATTTGAATCTGTTGAGAAAAAGTTATTTATCAGAAATTTAAAATTTTGTATAAAAATTTCTTACCTTCATCTAGACTCTGAGCCTTTACATGTTTCATCAATTTCATTGTAATTTTTGCATTTTCTTCATCTTTTTCGCATTTTTTAATGAAAATTTTTACAATTTCCGAGAAGTCAATTTTTGCTTTGTTGACATTTATGCTTAAAACTTGTTTTACAGATGATTGAAGAATTTCTTCATTTAAATTATCCAAAATGTGTTTAAATTTGTCTTCTGAAGACAACATCTCGATAGGATCAACCTTTTCTTTGATTTGAACTCGGTTTTGTGCAACAGGTGGAAATATTCCTCTGATTTCATTATTAATTGCTTCAAAAAAATTCAAAACTTCAGAAACAATAACAACATCAGGAGCAACTTTATAAAGTTCATGGTCAAAGAAATCAGTCATACTCAATTCATGAAGTAACTCATACATGTTCATGAGTTTATAAAAAGATTCATCAAATGGTTTTGGATCTATATTCGTAATGAAATAAAAATTAGTAAGTTATGTAAGGATAAAAAACATTAAAAATGATTTCAAATTAAGCCAATATCCGAATTCGAGTATCTTGAACTTCATTAAAAATATGTAATCAAAAAAATCTGTTCTTACTTATAATTAAATAATTAAATTTATATTTTTCTTACCTGTTGGATCATCCGTTGAACGATGTAAAGCAACTTTATTTCTTATTATCTTCAGTATTTTCAAAATTGATACTTCAAGTATGTTGAAAATAATTATCATTTCAAAAACATCTGATGCATTATTTGCATGTTTAAACCATTTTTGTTCAAGCAAAATTACAAGTTGAGTAAAATCAATTAAACCATGGTTGAAAAGATAGCCATAAAATCGAGACATTTTTGAAATGTTCTTTGTGCATTGAGTATGTAAATTGACATTCTCAGCTTTGATGACATCATTTTCCTTTGTTTTTCGGACTTTCTCGTAATCTGCACATAATTTCTCAAAATTTAAAATGAAAATATCAACAAAAGCTTTTTGGAACGAAATTTCTGAATTTGTAATTTTAGTGTTCTGATCAATAATTTTTGTTATTGCAATATAAACATGAATATCATCACTTTTCATTGTTTTGTAGTAAAAAAATTCTGCAATTTCATTTATTTCATTTTGTGATGAAACCTGTAAATTCATGGCACTTGTTTCAATAGTTTCAATTGATTTTGATGAAAGTGAGTTTAATATTTCTTTGAATTCATGAATTGAAATTGGATCATTGTATTCACTGCCGTCATCATTGTTTTCAGAATATTCTGATTGTTGTTTAATATTATCTGTGTAAGATGTGTCACTTTCACTATTATTGTCAACGCGAACATTGCGATATTGTGCAGAATTATTATAGATTGAAGGAGTACTCATTCTACTTAATATTATTGCCATTCTCCTTTTAACATCTTCTGAATGTGGTTTCAAAAATTGTCTATTGAATTCTTCAATAAAATTTTTCGAACAATTTTTTCGACTTGATGTCTTAAACATAATATGTTCATTATTTTCCATTAATTTTACAAGAATTTCTAATGCAATTTTATTGTCTGCTTTTACATGACTCAATAAATATCGCCATTGTATGAATATAAATGAATCCTTGATAGTATTATTCATTTCAATGAAAAACTTGCAATAATTTTCCATCTTACATGATTTAAAATTCTTTTTTTCAACAATTTCAATTAAATCTTTTTCAAGACACATTTCAATTTTCAATTTGATTTGCTTAAAACGAAATTTGGGAACATCTACTAACTGATGAAGCAAGTCTTTAATTGTATTAGCCATCTCTGGTTTTTTATAACCATAATCAACAATTATTCTACTGTAATGGAGCAAATTTTTATCATTTGTCAGCAAAGTTGGTTTGATTTTTGCTGCAATTTCATAGACATTGTTTGCTGTCATTTGATTTAAAAACATTTCAAATTGATCATAAGGGGAAGAATGTTGTGGTAAAGGTCTCTTATGTATTGCACCAAGATTCTGTTTAGCAACTGTATCTTGTTGCATTTCAATCTTTGTATTATCTTTGATTCCAGTAGTGTTATAGTTTTTGATTTTTGTAACTTTTTCCTCCAGTGCTTGGTCTGATTCATCTTCACTATCTGTTTCAACGTCAGATGCTAGTGGTTTAACATTTCTGAATGATTCAAGTGATTTAATAACACGTTCAAGTTCTTCATTTGTATTGTCAGAATATGCTTTTAAAACAGTCAAAAATTCATCAATGTATTTACGTTTCCTTCTTGTGTTTATCATTTTCTCACTTCCATTAATCATTTTTATGAGAAATATTAATGCATTTGTATAACCACTGCAGACATATTCAAGTGCATTTCTCCATAATAAAAAGTTAAAATTATTGTTGAAATAACCTTTGATTCCATTAATAATTTGTGCATCAATAGTTTTTTCATTTGTGCATGCATCATAAACATCATATTCAACAAATTCCTTAATTTTCATTTTCAAACGACTCTTACTTTTCATTTTTAAAGTAAATTTCTTTAATGCATTAGTCAAATGTGGATTTTGATATAAAAATTCTTTCATTATAAAAGCATATTTGCTAACCAATCGCTCTTGTGGAAATTCATTTTGAGTAACTGTTCTAGCAAGGGAATTTGCATTGTCCGAATTCAAAAGTTTTAACATTTCCTTAAATCTCACAATTGTTTCATCAGCAACTGTTGTTTTTTCACCTGTTGTGAATTTACGATGAAATTCTGCATTTTCTGATGCAATTAGTTGATATTTATTTGGAATTTTTCGAATTGTGATTTCAAGCTGTGGTGTTGATGATTTTGATGTTGACGGTGTTAATTCTCTTCCGATAGAATTTGAAGATGATGAAGTTGATTCCGCATTAATCGAATACGATGTTGGTGGTTGTGGATCTTGATTATTTGTAACACTTGAATTTAAATTGCTGGGTTCGATTTCTTTGAGTGCTGTAGTTGACTTAAGTTTTAAAGTTTTAAATAAAGCAAAACTATTTCTGTGATTGAAAAAGAACTTTTCAATTTTCGAAAGAAATTCTTGATCATTAAAGATTTGATGGCATGCATAAATATCAGCATTAATAGAATCTCTTACTTCATGAAGAATTTTTTTCGCTCCATATGAAAATTTTTTGACAATTTCAAATAGACAAATTAATTGCCAAAGTTTATTAGCATTTGAAGGATGTCTATAGAGATAGTCTTTAGTAATAACCGCATATTTCTCAAGTGACTTTCTATCATTTAAATTTTCAAGTGGTGATAATTTAACTGCAATATCAACAAGCACAGTTGTTGAATTCATTTGAAACAATGCATTAGCAAAATCATAGTAAGGATCACTTGTTCGAGTTACATTTGAAGCAATTGTTGGATGACTTGAAACAATTTGAAGAAATTTTACTTTCACTCTCATATTTGTAGCTTTATCAAAAATATTATTCGACACAACATTTGTTATTTGAGGCGTTTGGATTTGAGTTAATGATTCTTTCATTTCGATAGTTTTAAGTTTTTCTCCAATTTCTTTCAAACGATATTTAAATTCATTTCTTTCAATTTGATTCTTTGTTATATCAATTAAAATTTTCAAAGCTTCTTGTGCAACTTTAGAATTTTTAATATTATTCTCAAATTTTTCCAAAACTGTCAGATAAATTTTCTCAGATAATACTTTGTGAACAGTCAGTTGAGCAATAAACTGTATAGTTCCAAGTGCATCTTCTTTGTCAATATCATCAATTTTGTGTAAATTATCCTCATAGAAAAGATGTTCAAAGTAACGTTGACACAGACTGATGATGCTTCTTTTAAAACACGATGTAATTGAAGATTTTTCAAATGCTACGCTTAAAAATTTTGCAAAATATTCAGACATCAGTGGATGCGAAATTGCATTTAGAAAATAAATTTCTGCTAATTCACTGGAGTTTTCGCACTTATCAAATTCCGTGATTTTTGTACTGTATCCAGTGTGACATTTTTTTGCTTTAAATATGGTTTCAATGAAATTTTTAGGAATCTCAATGTCTTTATATTTATCCTTGATTTTCCTTATTTTATCTTGCAATGCTGTATGCTTTCCATTCCATTTTTCCAAAAGCGCGAGATTTGTTTCGAAACCCTTTCTATTTGAAGTTTGCATACCCAAAAGTGCCACATTCAAAATATTCAGAACTGTTTCTAAAATTGCAGCATTTGTAGCAGGATCAAAACTCATAAGTGTTGCAAGTAATTCATTCAAATTTCCTTTATCAATTACAAAAAGATTCGTTAATTGCGCAATGAATATTCCAATATTCTTTAAAAATTTAAAATTCTCATTGTTTCTAATAGTTGCTTCGTCGTTTCTTAAAATTAGATTGTTCCAATTTTTCTTAATTTTCGTGACTTTCATAGATAAAGTTCGTTTTAAAATTTTAATAAAATTTCCAAATGAAAAGGACAACATGTAAATTGCTTTTAAAAATTTAGCTAATCCTAAAGCATTTGCATTTCTGTCTAGTAAATTCTTAGACATTGCTCTTGCATCCATTTTACGACTTCCGTAGTTTTGGTCAAGTAAAAACATATAATCAAATTTTGCATTTCGATCATTTCTGTTGAGTAATCTGAGAAATGATCGAAAATCAGTGATGATTCTTTGATAACTAGTTGATGGCTCTTGCTGTTGTTCTGTCCATGCAAGAAGATCTAAAATCGTTCCATTATTCTCATCATCCAAGATTTGTTCTAAAAATAAAATTTATTATTAAAGTATTAGAGTTAATTTAAATCTCTTACCTTCAATTTCTCCAATTATTTGTTTGTGTAAGCTACTTGTTGCATTACTTTTTGCATAATTAAAATATTGATCAAAATTCAATTCATCATCTATTTTGAGTTTTCTTCCACACAATTTCATAGTAGTAATCAAAGCATCAATTGAATTATCATTGTTAATTTTAAGTAACGTTTTAATCCAATTTATCATGTCACGTGTTCCAAATATTGCTTTATCAAGCATATAAAGCTCACCAAAGAAATGTGCATAGTTTAAAAAATGCCATCTTTCCATGGTTTTAAAATCCTGCTTCTCAAAAGTTTCAATTTCTTTCATACATTCCTTGATGACATTGTTTGCAAAAGATCGAAGTGAAGTCAGTATGTTTTGGTAGTGAAAAACCACAGTAGCTGAGTGATTGATGTATTTAGAATCAAAAATTATTTTGTCAATCATCATTCTGACACAAACTTCAATTTCATCTAGTGTCATATATTCAAATTTATTATTGTCAAACTTGATTGAGCCATCAAGTGATGCTTGGAAGCTTCTACAAATTGTAGAAGTAATTGCAACTTGTGCTAATATTTCTTCATGTTCTGCATCTTCTTCGATTTCAATTCTGTCAAAATTATCAGGAGCCGGATTTGCCCATGATTCAGAAACTCTTTGTGATTGATATGATGCTTCTTCTTCAACACTTTCTCTTCTTTCTTCGTTATATCTAGACATTTTTTTAATAATCGCCAAATACCGTTTCCACGATTTTGTACTTGTGAATTTTGTTTCATTAGAAATTCTTTGTAAAAGCAAAAGAAAAGCAATTTCAGCTTTTATATTTCCATCATTTACACTTGGTAGCAAAAATACAATCCAATTTTCAACAATAGAAATTGGGACGGTCTGCACTTTGTAAATTTCTGCCAGAAAAATACCAAATATAACAATTTCATTCCAATTTTGGTTGTTCGTGATTTTTTTCACCTCACGTTGGGTAATTACATCTAGAATGTCAATGAGTGTTTTTGGATTTGGATGAATTTTAATTGAATTTAAGTAAATTTGCTTATAGATGTTACGATAAACCTGAATTCGACTTAAATCCGTAAAAACATTATTAATAAGCAAATGAACACTCGTTTTTAGCTCATGATTTGTGCATTTAAAGAACTTGCGAAAATCAAATCTATAAGAGTGACTATTGTTACGAAGACTTTGAAGATACTCTTGGAAGTTGTTAATAAAATCTGTTGAAGAAGAATTTTCTGACATTTCAAGAATAGTTTGCAGATTCCAAGCTCCATCTCTAAAAAATTAAAAATAAAAAAATATATAAAAAAAAATTCTCATTTGATAAAAAATAAAATTCCTTACTCGATTTTTTCATCATTCTCTAAGGAGTTTTCTCGTAATGTTTCATTTTCATAAGCCATTTTATAAATAAAAATCGTTGCCGGTTTATTTTATTCCTTCTTCTTAAACGTGTTTCTTCTTTTTATTTTTTGGGAACTGAAATTAAAAAGTAAAAATATTTTTACCTGCTTTAGTTTATAAAAACTGATTTTCTAGGTAATTTTTTAAAGTTTGTTGATTATTTTATGAATAATTTGACACTTTCAATTTTTATTTCATGATTCAGAATTTGTTTATCAAAAAAAATTAATCTTTATAGGATCAAAATTCAATTCTTTTTTAGTCCTCCATTTTTCTTCAGAATTCTTTTATAATTAATATTTTACTCACTAACTCTTTATATCTCCAAAAATTTGTTTTTTCAATATGTCAATTGCCACTTTAATGACAACTTTAAAACTTTTTATTGCTTTGACAACCAGTGATTTTGATTAGAAAATGTTAAAATCTTTTTTCTACATTTTATCAAAAACAAATGACTGAAGCGTTTCGGGGAGCGAAACTAGGAGCAAAAAATAAACATGAAACAGATGATTAACGCACGATCAACTAAACTTGAACTTGAATTTTTTTTGTTTATAAACAAAATTTTTGTAAATAAAACTTTCGCTTTCATCATGACGAAAGAAATTTTCATAAATAAATAAAAATACGTAGAAGATAAAATTTACTCATCACAAAACATTGTGAAGTTTTAAAAAAGATCATAAAATGTTTAATTTCTATTGCAGCCAGGTAAAAAGATTTGATTTATTAAAATTAAAGAGCCAAAAAAATTTTGGAGGAGACAAAATTTTGTGCAAACAACAAAATTGATTGTAAAACAAGTTTTTGAAACTTAACAAAATTGAATAAAAATTGGAAACTTAATAGAATTATTTATTTTTGTCTATAGTAGTTTTGTTTCAATATTTATTAAATTTAGAGATTTAAGTTGTTAAAAAAATTATTTAAAGTTTTATTCAGACTGTTACAGAGTTAGAGAAAATTATACAAAAATATATGATTAATAAATAAATTCAAATTTAATTTATTTTTTTTAGATTTTACTAAAAAAATTTTCATTTTCACAATTTTAGCAATTCAAAAATTTACTACATAGCTATCATGAGAGGAAGCAACTTATCGGCATTTATTCCTCAATTCATTGATAAAATTCATCTAATCAGAAACCAATTGTTGATAACTGAATTATCTTAAAATATTTAATAGCCAAAAAAGTATTTTTGTAATTCAGTCTTATTCAATTCTCATTCAGGTGAAAAAAATTTAGCAAAAATGAAATTTATTATCTCAATTTTTTTATTATGTGGTCTAATATCACATGTAAGTCGCATGATAGATTTTATTAGATTTTTTAATTGAATTATATCTAAATTTTTCAGGCTATCTCAACTCCTGAAATTCTTTCAAAACCAACAAATGATAGAGTTGATCTTTTCCGAGATGAAATTTTCTACCGCTTTGGTCGTCTTCAAGCTTTCTATGATAATTTGAATGCTCAAATGAGAAGAATAAGATTGGAGCATGTTGATTTAGTTTCATCAATCTTCAATGAAATGATGAGAGTTTTTGGTGAAGAATTGGATTTTGTGAGATTCTCTGCAGCTTTGCTTGATGAATCAATAACTGCCAGGACTTCTGAATTGGGATCTTCAAATGCTTGTCTTCAAGGAATTAATGTTGAACGCAATATTAGATCTGAAGAAATATCATCAGCTATTCATGCTTGCGCAAGACGAGCGAACACTACTATGCAACATCAACTTCGTGATGTTTTCTATCCAGTATTTGCTGATGCTCAAGAGCAAGCTTCATCTATTCCATTAATGGTCATGGATGCATTAAGCAGAGGAAATGTTTTGGGTGATGAACAAGAAATCATTGCTTATCTTTATACACAATATAATTTTATCACTGCACAATGGCCATCAGGAGTCTTGCAAATTTTAACTTGGGAAACAAATCGTTTCAGAGTTGAAGGAGATTTTTATGTTGAAGAAATGATTGACTGCCTCGCTCCACCTGTTCTTACATACATGAATCACGCCGCGAGACTTGTCTATGAAACTGAAATGTGTCAATAACATAGCATGCTTTTAAATTTTTAATTTTACTTTTTTTATTCAGAAAAGAGAAAAAGAAAATTTTTAAAATTTGTATCGACAAAAAATAAAGACCATTTCAAAAAAAGTTGTTTTTTTTGTGTTGTGTTTGTTAAAATCCATTTTCTGCATTGAGGTTCATTTAAAATGTTCATTTAGTAATTTCTGGAGGTGAATCTGGTTGCGATGATGGATGTGCGGCTCTAAAAGCAGGATGAGATTCAAGTTCACGATCAATTCTGAGGATTATTGGAAAAGGCCTCAAATCTACATGGAACCTAAAAATTTAAAAGTAAATGTGAAAAAATTGCATTGGCAAAATTATTTTTCCTTTACCTTCTAGCGTTAAAAACTTGTGGAATGAGGCAGCAGTCAGCAAGTGTGATTTCATCACCGACACAGTACTTGCCAGCGCTAGTTGATAAAAGTTTTTCAACTGCTCTAAATCCTCTTGTAATCCAGTGTTGTGCCCATTCTTTTTTCTTCTCCTCACCAACATGGATCAACACAATGAGATTCTGCAGTGGTTGAATTCCTGACGCAATAATTTCGCATAATTCACGAACTTTGGCTCTTTTATGGAAGTCTTGCGGCATAAGTGGACGCTGAGGCCTTGTCTCTTCTAAATACTGCATTATAGCAAGTGACTCAACAAGTGTGTGACCATCAATTTGCAGTGCGGGTACTTGCTCCATTGGATTGACTTCGCGATATTCATTGCAATGCTGCTCACCACCTGATTTGATCAGGCTGATTGGCTTTATGTCATAAGGAATTTCCTTGAGGTTGAGGCATATTCGGACTCTCCAGCTGCAACTTGACCGCCAGTAGGAATAAAGAATTGGCTGCGTATTATCGAGAAGTTCTTCATTAGATGACATTTTAGATCGAGTTTTTATTTGTTACTAAAACTAATTAAGAATTCTCATGCAAACTAAAAATTCTACAATAATAAAATCAAGCAAGATCCAGTTGTTCAAAAACCAGATTATCAAGTTTTTTTTTTCATTTTCAATTCGTCTTAGTTTTATTAAAAAATCTTCACTTTTTATTTTCTAAAATATACTTGCCAATTTATTCATGATGTTTCTCATTAAATTCGATTTGATAAAAGAACAAATAAAGAAATCAAAAATCTCACAAGATAAAAATAAAATTTGTAAACAAATCGTACTATAAGCGTAAAATATAAATCACACAAGCAAAGCTTTAACTTTATCTACAGTTTTCGATGTTATATAAACTCACTACCTTTATCCCTGTTTGCAGGGAGTTATTGTACTTTGAGTAATTAATTTTGGAAATTTTATTGTTAAGATATGGAATGTTAGAAAATAAATTTTTTAATTTTTTAGTTAAAAATATTTCTTCTCTGTTTTGCTTTTATTTCACCACCGGTTATGCGCACTATGAGGAAGAAATAGATTTAAGGGTGAATTTTATTCACCACTTGTGAAAAGCGGCAAGAATTGAATTTTTCATTGCTTTTAATTAGGCAAGAAGAGAAAGAAAATTATAATTTAACAGAGAGTTGAAAATATCAAATTAACAAAATTTCTGATTTGAAATATTTTGTTTTCATTGTCAAAAGATTCAATCTCTTAATTGGTTAAAATGAAAAACTTATTCATTAAATTTTAAACTTTTTACTTCAAATTACTTTCCGATAGATAAAAATAAAAATTTTGTGAGCAACTATAAAATTGTTTATCACTTTTACTCAACATTAAACATATATCGAAGTAATCTTCTCATGGGCTGAAATGTTCTCTCGTAAAAAGACTCAAAGTGAAAAGAAGCAATCGCAACAGTCATCAACAAGTCGTTTTCACTTTCTTCTTGCATTGCCATTGCTCGAATATTGAAAAGAAAAATTCCATAAAAATTTTCCTTTCGCTCCAATTTCACATGAAACAAAAAATGTAAAATTTTCCCTTCATTTTTATTTTCATATCGTAAAGGGCAAGAAGTTGAGTTGGGGTTTGATTTTATTTATTTTATGCAAAAGAATTTTTACCAATTTAAATTTTTCACCCATTTCCGAAACCAAAGAAATTTCATGATTGATGAGCGATGAAGTTTTATTTTAATACTGTCCATGACTCTGGTCAGTTGTGAAATTTTTCATTCGCTTCTATCTTAATGAAATGTTCTTGCCACAACTTCCTCTTCAGTTATATTTTTTGTGTGCAATCATTGCTTGTTATTGTTTCTCAACCCCGAACTCATGCATTTGTAATGACCCAAAAATGTTTATGCCGAAAGGGAAGAACTCACTCGTTGGCGAAATTGAGTAGAAAATGGGAAATGAGGAGCATTTCCATTTTAATAATTGAGCAATTATTTTCAATTTCTTTCACTCAAGACTTTTATCTGAATAGTTTTTGCCCAAAAATTTTAAAAACTTTTTCTTAATTCGATTATTCTGCACTATTTGCTGGCTATCTCATTAAACTTTTGAACGAAAGATTTTCAACTTTA
>JACWBX010001215.1:0-11651 GCA_014622435.1 Polypedilum pembai
AGAACTCTTGATAGCGAAAACAAAGTAACCATTGAAACTCAAAAATTTTGTATGAAACTAACAAAAAATCTAACAAAAATTTTTGTTTATTTTGTTAGATTTTTTGTTGTTTTGTTAGATTTTTTGATAGAGTTCTTCCCCCTTGAAATTTTCATTTATAAGTTCAAAATTTTTATCTACAACTTTCATTGAAATTTTAGCATTTTCCAAGGGGTGCGAACTCTTTCAAAAAAAATATCAAAAATTGCAAAAAAATTTTTGATAATTTTCATACAAAAAATAATTATTCAATGCTTACTCTGTTTTGCTTATCAAGAGTTCTAACCCCTTGGCATTTTCCAATAAAAAAATTTAAAAATAAAAGTTTTCAAATTAAAGACCGAAAAATTTTCAAATTCCATAAAATATCAAAAATTTAAAGCATTTAAAGATAAAACCAAAATCGTGACATAAAAATCTTCTTCATAATCAAATCTACTTCCAAAATTCCCACCAAATTCCTAGGATCATGTTGTCTTGAAAAGTCTTTTTTACTTACCAATCAGATTATATTACTATGGCTACACTCTAAGATGCGTAAGCTTCTTAATTACTTATTATCTCTATAAGAACACAAAGAACAAATACAAATAAATTACAGGTATTATGTGTTCACTTGTATTTGTTTTTGCTCATGGCCTTGAATTGAATTATATTAACGATAAACGTTTATCGATTAAAGAGAGTGTAGGAGAAAGCATAACGAACCATTTTATCTTTAATGGTGTAAAATGAGGAGTTTTATGTGTTTCGTACGTTTTCAAAAAAGGGAAGGCAAAGTTGATATAATTTGGATTCAATATTGAAACTCGTTGTGGTAGAAATTGATAAAATCAACGTCTCATTTTGGGACTTTAGCTTTAAAACAAAATTCAACTTTTAACATACATAAAATCACAAAAAGTTATAAAATAAAAGTCCACATTGAATTCTATTTCTACCCCAAAAAAATTCAAACTTTTTCTTTCTCTTGACTAAAAAAATTCCATTTTCGTTGTAAACAAAAAAGACAAATAACAGCAAAAGAGAAAATATTTTTTTACATCTCAAATAATTTTTTGTCTCTATGTAAGCGAGTGCTGCTTCTATGTGTGTAAGGTATCTCTAAGGATGAGATATTCTCATATCTCTTTCATTTTTCCGTACTTCCGCCATACGAAATCTTTTTATTATTTTATTTTTTTGCTCTAGGGAGTGTTCAGAGGTTTATTAAGCTACTTTGTCTATTTTTTAGCTACTTTAAGAATTTACTGTTGTTTAATAATAAAAAATCTAAATTCAAAAAGAAACTTATATTGAATTATCAAAATTTAATTTTTCTCTTATTATTTCTTAGTTGTTAAATTTTAAAGAGAAATCCTTGGTAGTTAAAAAATGATCAATAATTTTTTAACATCAAATTGAATTTACTTGCAGGTTTTTTGTAAATTCCAGAGACCGAAATTGTTGTGCCATTAACTAAAGTTGCAAATAACTTCAACAAAATTTTAATTGATTAAAATTTTTAACCAAAATTTAGTTGACTAAAAACAAAACACTATTTGACTTAATTTTAGTTGATATTTGGTTGAAATATTTAATCGAATGAAATTAAGTTAAATTTAATCATTTGCAACTAAAATGTCAAACAATTTCGAACTCTGGTAAATTCAAAAGAATTAACGAACAAAATTTAATTTCAAAAATTGAATTGATTTTGTTGAAATTTAAAAAATGAAAAACTTTTTCGAATGGGTCTAGATTATGTAAAAACTTCAAAGAAAAATAACAGTCTACTTTAAGGAAGAACTCTCACAAAATTTAGATGTAGAAATTCCTTTACATGAATTGGAATGTTTTCATTCTTTAGAGTCTTCTTTAAACACACTGTTGAGGGATTATGTGGCATGAAGACTACTATAAGGAAGAGAAAAGAAAAAATTCTCAAGTTTATCACTTTATTTCTCAAGTACGTTTATCATACAAGTGCGATATTCACAAAAAATTTTCTTATTTTTCTCTTAGAGTGTGTGTGTAGTTTTTATTTATTGAGTGAGATGAAAATTCTTCATTTTATTGCACAATTTTAGCTCTCTTATAACATAATAGAATGAGAAAAAATTTCAATTTATTAAATAATAAATGTTTTCTTCTTTTATCCTTTTCATGAATTATTATTTAAAACACAAAAACGAGTGCGAGAGAAATAACATAATTTAAAAATTATGAACAATTCTTTCATTGCAGTCTGTTGGAAGAAACCTTTTTTCATACATTAAATGAGATTTTGAGGCTGTGATAACTCACAAGTAGCGAGAAATGAAGACTTTTTCCTTTTTTTCGTTTAAGCAAGCAAACACAAAAACGGAAGCGATGAGAAAAATTTGCGGAAATTTTTATTCCATTGCCATCTCGACGTGTGATAAGAAAAAAGTAAAGTAAAAGAGACAGTGTATATAAATTTATTGAGCAACCAATTTTTGAGAGTAAGAAGAGAAGAAAATGAGAGAGAAATTTTTCCAATGAGAGAAAATTTTTTTTTGTTCTCTGTTAAATGAATGAAAAAAGGATATTTGGGGAAAAATCTTATTGAAGGCACAGTAAATTTTAACCCTGAACTTTATTTTATTTTTTCTTACCATTATCACCTTTGATATTCATAAATTGATAAAATATTTTTAAATCATCCTTCTCAGAAAATTTTTATTTTCACAATGGAAAAGTGCTTTCCTTTAAAGTACTCTGACATGATTTAAAGTGTTATAACATCTGCTCTAAAGTACATTTTTTTGCATTTACACACTTTAAAGTACTTTTAAGTGTTTTAAAGTGTTCTAACGAAATGTAAAGTGGAAGTTCCTTCCCATTGTATTTTCAACAGGGTTTATCTTTGATCAATTTTTAAATAAATTTTTTCTTACCTTTTTTTCTGAAAAGAAAATTCAGAAATTAATTATGAACCTTTTTTACATAAAAATTCTCAATTTTTTTAAATTTTTTAATGCTCATTCGTAAGATTGAATGCTTGTTTAAGAAAAAAAAAATTTTAGCCAAAAACCAAAATTCATCTTTTAAAACATTGAAAGAAGAATAAATACTAAGTAGATGCTCAGACAATATTCAATTCTGTAAAGTTAACATAATCATTCAGATTTAAGTTTTAATCTGCCTTTATAAATCTCTCCTAATAGAATATAAATATGAGTCAAATTTTCTTCTAAAATCATCGTTGTTGTAGTTTTTGATTATTTTCTATATTAGCCACTGATTACAAACTAGCAGTTGACTACTCTAAATAAATTTAACAAATCTTCACTGATTAATTTCAATCTAACATAATCAAAGACGGATTTAATATAAGTGCCGATTTATTTTAATCTGCCAAAATTATCTTATTTAGATGCTTAAAATTCAAAGCAAATATTTTGAATGGATTTTTGACTAAACTTTCAATGACTTATTTAAGTATATCAGAGAGAAAAGAAAACAAAATAACAAGAAAATTTTCGGTAAAAATATTTCAAGTATCAAAGTCATTGTGCTAACTTCACAGCAATGTATTATTTTCTTTATTTATGATTTTAATATTAGAAAATTTATTCAAAAGATATTATTTTTAGACAAGCCAACTCATTATCAGTTCTTCAAAATATTCATACTGAAATTGTCATTGAAATAAACAATAATTATCTCATTTGTGCCATCTAATCAATTAAAGAAGCGTAAAATGAAAATTAATTACTAACGAATCAAAAGCTCATTAATGGAACATTTTTCTCATCTCATTTTCCTTGATTTCCTGCTCTTAATCTAATTGGTCAACCATTCTGATGAAATTCAATTATGAGTAAAATGACAGCATAGAAAAAGCACCATCATACTCATTAGTGACAAAAACAAAGAAAATGCTGTTTGTTGTTATTTAATTTAATGATATTGTAAAATCATTAAGCAGTAAAACTCAATTCCAACTTTCAAGGCGATTGCTTGTGTGTCATTTATTTAATTTACCAGATTAAAAATTAATTAGATGTTTCTCTCATAATGTGAATTTGTTTTTGCACAATTTTCATCTTCATTTACTGCTGGCTTGTGCAATTATTTTATTGTCTTCCATTTTTATCATAATGTAATTTTCTCACTCAGTCTTTATTGTTTTTGACATCTAAAATTAGAATAAAAATTTACAATGAAATTTTCGTTTTTTTTAATGCAAAAATTTATCGAATTTGAGTTGATTTTGTTTTATTTATAAATTTTTAACACAATAATATTTGAAACTGTATCTACAAAAGGTCCCACAATATTTCATAATAAACTTTCAACAATTCTATCTGCAAATATGTTTGTTTTTATCTTTTCATAACACTAACTAACCAGTATCAATATCAAGAGAATAACTGCTCTCAATACAATACACATTTAATGATACAATTTTGCTTTTCTCTCTGCTCTACCATTTCACTGCATTAATGCTGATAAAGAAAGTATTTTTATTGAAAATTTATATTTAATTATGCTAAAACATGGTAAAGCAGAAAGAAACTTGAATGGAATTTTTTTTAATGTTCTTTTTCCTCATTTTCCCTTTTTATACTCATTATTGCCATTTTCTATGTTTGTCCTTTTTCGACGCTTCTGTTGTTAGTTGTTTACCCAAATATCAACTTCTATTTTAATTATTCTTGTAGAGTGATGCTCCTAATCCTCATTTTCTTTCATATTAACAGATCTCATCTTTGTATGTACACACATGAGATGGGAAATGAGGCCGGGATGATGAAGAAGCTTTAGCAAATAGATTTAATGCCGTTGCATTAATTAATCAACAGAGGGTTTTTACTGAAAGAGGATAAAATCATAGAGAAAGTTCTCAGCTTCTAATGCTTACACAAAATGATTGTCAAGCTTTCATTTACATTTGTTTGTTTTATCAGTTACATATAAAATAGTAAAATATAAATCACAAACATTTATTGTAATCTAACTGCAAACATTGAAAAATTATCTGCATTGAATTTTAATTTGTTCTATTATTTGGCATTAAAAACATTATTTGGAAATTACAATTGGATTTTCTAATTTTCAAATAAACAATTCTGAATAATCGTTTTTTTTAGAGGAAAATTTAACATTCAAGTAAATTTATGATACTTCTTTCTATGATTTGTGTTCTTTTTCTAAAAAAAAAGAAAAACATTTCTACAGGGGGATATTCACCGTGGCGAAAGTGGCGAAAAATGTTTGAAAAGTGGCGAAAGTTGGCGCCACAGTGATTATCCCCTTGCATTCCTATTGTTTTTAATCTATCCCAGGGGGTCACAACTGACCCTTATTTCCCTTAATTTGAATTGCGCGCGCTTGTCATTTCTCTTAATTTTCCGTTAAAAAGATCGTTATAAAAGATTTTAATTTCTGAAAAAATTACAAAAGTAGTTTAGATTATTTACAAAATTCAATAAAAATCTTGCAAGAAAGTTTTTAAATGCTAAAATAATCAAGTTTAAAGCAACAATAAAATAAAAGTCTAAGCACGTTTTTCACAAAGAAAAATTGAAGTTTCTGTAGCGAAATGCGAAAATTCAAATTCAAATGTCAAATAAAATAACCGTCAACCGAAGAGATAGACACAGGAGCGAAAAAAAATAATTTTTGTCCTTTTTTATAAGGATAAGCGCAAAAATTTACCACTTTGCCCTTTTTGCCTCAGTGCCTATTTCTTCGCCGTGAACTTTTTGAGTTTAGACCTCTGATATCTATAATATTTCGATTGATCAATTAATCACTCAATAAAAACAAAAGTTTACTGTCTTTTTAAGTGCATTGTAGTGAATAAATAATTTATGAGCAAATTAAACATGCAACATGCACAAAATTATGTAAACATATTGAAATCTGTTTTCATTTTCAATGCACATCACATACCTTTTGAACATAATTTCGCATTCATCTTCACTCTTTGAAATTTAAATTGCAACATGAATCGAAATTGAAATAAAAATGTGTAAAATTTAAATAAATTGTTCAATAATGAGTTCAAGGGAGCTTAATTAAATTTTTATTTTATTGCCAGGAATTTTTTTCGAGGGTGAAATAAATTATGTGAATGAAATTTTTTAAATGCATCCGTATGTGTAAATAATGAGAGCTAATGGAAATTATCATATAAACACTGTTGCATTTTTTTTCATAAAATTCATTTCTTTAATAATCAATGATGAAAAATTTTTCGAAAATAAATGAATAAAGTAATGTAAAAAATTTGCAATTATGAAATCAACGCATTTGGTGTTTATTGGTTATAATTACGAATAATTATAAGCTTGATAACATCATTGCAGTTGTGTACATAACCAATAAAGCATTTTTTTATTTTCATGGGTGTGAGCGTGTGAAAAAAGAAATTTACAATATGTGTTCATAATTACGAGATTATAATTGATTTTATAAATGAAATTATTCCACAATGTGAACATACTTTGCAAATATTTGATTTAATTTTTCAATAAAAAGTTCAAATACATTGAGAAGTTCTTGATTGAGTATTCATTGAAATTGTTAAAAAATTATTTATAAATTTTTTTGACTCAATGAGATATTGTTTTAAGGCGAAATTACTTTAATTGATTGGCATATCTAAAGGTTGTTAGTAGGAGTTTTCATCTTGAGAGCTTTCTTGAGAATTCTCATTCTCATTTTTAATTTTCATGGAATAAATTCGAGAATTCTTAAGATTTTCATGAAAAAGCTCAATATTATCAGATTATGATGAGGCTTTAATAGAGAAATTTGTTAGAAATTTCATTATTTTATAAGTGAATGCTTGCTCGTTGAAGATATTTATGATAAACTGAAATTTTTTTTTGATTTACCGTTTTCAAAAAGTCAATTTTTAATTGATGAAATGAGATGATAATTGAAGTTTAATTTAAGGTTTAAAAAAAGCAATTGAGCACCTCGATAGCACAGAGGTTAGAGCGCTGGTCTGTAATTTTTGGAAGCATGAAGTATCTGATTCAATACCAGACCTCTCCGAAAATTTCTAAAAAGACTTTTTTAGAAGTTTATATACTTTGACTGCTCAAGTGCTCTTGAAACGCATTCTAAACGATATACTCAAGCAGCTTCATTAGTAGGAATAAAATCCTTGTTTTTTGCCGTCAGTAGCTTCTCTGCAAACATGCAAAAACGTACAATTAACACTATCATGAGTCTGGTGGTATTCATCAATAATAGCCATTAATCTACGTAGCCTATGAGCTAGCATTAACTTCGCCCGCCCAAAAATCAATCCAATCCATCATAATGTTTTAAAATAAAACTTTCATTCATAATTATTGTCAGGAAATATTTGAATACACATGGATTGAAACATAAACCGATAATTAATTCACAAATTAAATGTAAATAATACCTAGAATTGGTAATTTAATTAGTGATTGATTATTTATTCGTAATGAACCTTTTGTCTTGACTGATAGACATTTAAAATTTAATTTCTTCAAATATTTGAAATTTCTATGAACTTCAACATTTCAAGCATTTCGACATATTTCTCCGAATTTTGTCTTTAATAATGACATTAATTGAACAACAATTTCATTATTACATATTCATCAACATGGCTTCCTTTTGATTGAATAATTCAAAGAGTTTTAAGCAAATTTCTTATTATTGTCAGACAGCTTAAAGCCATTTAGAAAGGCAATAATAAAAATTTTTATTATTGAAATATTAATATCTCGCTTTTATTCTCTACCATTCAATTTAAATTATTCAGTAGGCAAATAACATTCTCTCAACCACCCATTATACGTTGTCAAAAACAATTTTGCCACCTCTCGAAAAATAACAAAAAGTGATTAAAAGTCAGTTACACATTCACTCTCACATAAACATTAATATTCATTTATGTCCATGAAGCACTTTAGAATTGCAGCAACAAGCCTCTGAATCGCAGGCCGCAGCTATAAATTTAGACAAGAAATTATTTTTATCTCCCTTCCTCTCTACTTCTCATAAATGGGCATGAAGCATTATGAACGACGTTCTTCATGAGCTTGGGAATGAAAAAGGGTTTTAAACAATTCTGTTGCCTGCTGCGTTTGTGATGAAAATTGTAGGCATTCAATGGTAGGCGGTCGACTATTGCTCGACTATAAAACATTCGAAATTACTCACCGCATTGAAGCAGAAATTCTTTCAACAATTAATAATTTCTCGCTCGCTTTCCAACCATTTAAAATGCGCTTAAATATGAATAACAACAATAAAAAAAAGTTCAGTTATGGTGGTTGAAGAGGCACGCAATAAATTTATTTTTAACTTCATATTCATGAAATTATGTTAACAGTAGAAAACTCTTACAAAAAATAATTAAAAGTGCATTGTTAAGTAGACGATATTTTTATTTAAATGAACTTTCATTGGTATTTTATAATTTGAATTCCATGGGGAATTTTTTAGAGCTTTCTTATTTAAAGATCAATTAAAATTTTTTATCTGTAAAATAAAATCTATTTTTGACCAATTTGAAATGATTTTAAACCAATTTAAGTAGCTTTACACTATTTAGGGTCATAGTTAGTTTAGTTTGATC
Organism: Polypedilum pembai; assembly: GCA_014622435.1. Classification (NCBI taxonomy): domain Eukaryota; kingdom Metazoa; phylum Arthropoda; class Insecta; order Diptera; family Chironomidae; genus Polypedilum; species Polypedilum pembai. Next base: position 8,618 of record JACWBX010001215.1, read on the forward strand.
CTTCAGAAAAAATTATCTCATCTTTTGCTGTTCGAGTGCTTGCGTTGCATGATTGATGAATGAATCAAGCATTTTTCATTTAATTAAAAGTAGACTTTTGGATTACGGTTTTTAGTGAAGTTTATGTGAACAAAAATTCATTTTTAAACATCAAATAATAAAATTGAAAAACTTATTAATTTAACGATTTTTGAAATTTCAATTTTAATTGATCTTAAATTTATTAAACTTAATCTTAACTTTTTGAACTTAAACCTAAATTTTTGGTCATGACTTTATTATTTAAAATTTGAATTCATTAAATAAAAGATTAAAATTAAAATATAACTTCAAAGGTAATCTCAGTGATAAAAAATTTCATTTACTTTACAGAGTATAATCCTTATCATTCATGTAACATCTCTCATCCATTCATCCGTTTCCATCTTTCTTACCTTTAAAACCAAACCTCAGAAAATAAATCAAGCTCATCCATCCGTACTGACACAATCTCCTTCTCACAAAAATCTAAAATCTTGCTTTGATTTGTCCCCTTTTTATATTCTCTTTCATTACACTTTTTTTATTACATAAAATTATATATATTCACTTTTTTGTTGCTTTTTCAAACCAACAAAGCCCCATGAGAGTGAGAGAGCTTCAAAAAAGTCATCTAAGCATGAAAATTACATTTTATGTCACGTGCAAGGAATGTTAATTATGTGAGAGAGTGTGTGTGTGTGATGCTTTATGTGAGGACAGTGCGGTGAATGGAACGAAAGACAAAAAAGTTATAAAGGGTGGCGATATATTTTATTTACGAGTTATGTGTGGCTTACCAATTTTTATCATTTTTATTCGCAATAATGAAAGCACATCCACACACACATATAAAAAGAAGTTTACTAATATACATACATGTAACTGTCCTAGGTATACCTCATTTAAAAGAACAGCCGTTATTTTAAAAAATATGATTTAAATTCATCAAATATTCATAAACACGATAGTTAATAGATGAAATTTCATACTTTTTAACTATTTGTTATTTATTAGATTTAGCTATAACAAAACAATTCCTATTTTATTATTGTGTCCGTTCCTTTAGTATAGACCAGTAGTGTCCAAACTATGTGCCGCGGCACATTAGTGTGCCGCCGCAAAGATCTAAGGGTGCCGCGAAAAAAAATATAAAAATAACAAATCAACTGTCGTTTTTCCTTGGACTTAAAAATCAAGTAAAAATCATTAAATTTTTCATTTCAATCAAATTTTTTAAATTTTTTATGAAAAAATGTTTCGGTGTGCCTCGAGAAAATTTTTTTGGTCGAAGTGTGCCGTGGCTCAAAAAACTTTGGACACCACTGGTATAGACGAAACAACTATGAGTATTTTGTAACATTGTGTACAGTTGTTTCGCCTTAACTTTAGTTATTTTAAAATTTAAAAATTAAATTTTTTAATAATACATAAAAATTATTAGACCGTTTAAAAATAATTGTATAAAGATTTAAACGAGATTAGATTTAAAATAGTAAATGAAAAAATTTCTCAAAGACTTTTTATTTATGATTTAAAATAAAGATAAATTTTAACGGTAATCTAAAATTTGAAAACAAAAAATAACAGTCAAAAGAAGTCAATTGGACATTCAAGGGTATTTATTATATGGGAAAGTTATTAACTTGCTTCAAAAGCTTTTCGTTCGTGTATACGAGTAAGAGAAAAGAAAACAATGACATAAATGGGAAATTATGTAATTTATGTTCTATTCCTTTTCCATCCTCTCTCTCTCTCTTCTCATCTCAACAGTAATAATGTTCACTTCATTTTTTGTGTATATTTGTAATTCTATAAGGCGTGCAGACTACCCATATTATGTGTGTATGTATGTGGCAAAGAACATTTTATTGGATTTATTATTACTATTATTTGACCAAGCACATACATACTAGTGAGCTTCTTCTTAATCAACAACACACTTTGTGCTTTTAACGCTCTCTATTGCTTGATTGCTTACTGTGATTATAAAGCTTATATAAACAATAATAATTCACACACATATAGTGGTGTTGTAAAGACAAAATAAGGTAATTAGTTTGCCTATTACCTTCATCATCATCTCCTTAGAAGTTACTATGATAGAATTAAAGTTAAACATTATAAATCACTTTTATTAACTTCATTACTTTCTTTTTCTTTATGTATGTGTTTTTTTTCATAAGAAGAATTATTGCATACTTAACCGGTAATTGAACTAATTTCAATTATTACTGTTGGAAACCGAGGAGAAAAAGATACTTTTTAACATCTCCGAGTGGGAATAAAATCCGCGTCTTCTGATTGCTGGTTAGGTACTCCTCCATTAAGGACATCTCAAAGTTTGGCAAATTGTCAGATTAAATCTCTCTAACTGCTCTTATAATGAGTTATCGGATTATACATGGAGAAAAAAGTTTTTTAGATGGCATAAAGTTTGTGTCAATAAAGCACAGTTATGAGTAGACTCACAAAGATTTTTATGACGCTTATAAAACTTTTCTACCACTTATAAAAAGTTTTGTGAGTCAAATAAAGTTTGCTTTTAGGACTCATAACTGTGCTTTATTGGCACAAACTTTATGCCAGCTAAAAACATTTTTTCATTGTATAAAATTCAACAATTGCTCACGTGTAGGTTTTTAAATTGAAATTTAGAAATTTTAAATCTTTTCTTTTAAAATAAATTTTCTTAATGATTTCAATCATTTACACTCATAAAAATAATTTAGAAATATGGATTTTAGAATTATTTTAAAATATTTCTAAAGAAAAATTCTTGATTCTAACATTTTTACTCTAGAATAATTTTGATTCAAAAATATTTACTTTTAAATTTAGAATTTCAAATTTTAGACTAAAGTTTGAAAGATATACTTCGCAAGAACAATCAGCAGCTACAAAATCAAGAAGGAGCAAAATTCTTTTACAATTTAATAATAAATGTTATGAAATTTTTTAAAGTGTGAAATGAAATTCACATTTGCGACTATTTTTTAGTCATTTTTGTGAAGTT
>JACWBX010001217.1:7648-22292 GCA_014622435.1 Polypedilum pembai
AAAATTTGTTGTTTTTTGAAATTATAATAGTATTTTTTTTAAACTTTTTTCAATCTTTAGACACAAAATTTCAACACATTTTGTTTTCATTGAATTTTTTTAATTTGATGATTCAATCCAGCCGAGGACACTCGAAAAAAGATCACGTAAGATCATAAGAGATCATAAAAGATCGCAAAAGATCATTTAAGATCACAAAAGATCACACATTTTTGTTTTTGATAAAATAGACATATTTCTTTCAATAAAATGATTTAAAATAAAATGCTCAAGAAAGGCTTGTGCTATCATATTTTATCATGATAAAGCAGTATACTGCAGTTTAAATGCTCATTTAAGCAGAAAATTAGAATTTTCTTTTTTGTTTACATTTATCAAAAGTTTTATATTTCAAAACAAAAATGCAAACTTCATTTTTACTTGATTTCTCAATGAATAAAACGGTGTTATCAATAAAAAGAGCATATACTAAATGGTCAAAGCTATTTTGTAGTTACATTCTGTCACAAAATGTACAAAATTATTAAGTTTTGAAAGATCAAAAGATCATAAAAGATCGCAAAAGTTCATAAAAGATCATTAAAGATGATTGAGTGTCCTCGCCTGGGATTCAATATGATTTAAAAAAAAAACATTAAGATATTTCAAGAGCGCTTTTAAATTTGCAGTAATTGTTTTCATAATTTAAAGAGTTTATTTTTTCTAATTTGTTTTTTCGTACTTTTTCAGAAGCAAAACTTTGAACATATAGAAGAAACAAAAAATATATTTTTAGTTTTTTACAACAGTAACCTAATTGTAATAATCGATTTTTTTACGTAAATTTTGTATGTATATGTGTATACTTTTCATTTGCACAGTAAAATGTTGAATTATTAAAAAAATCCAGTGGCACCGGATAATTTTTTTTGTGACATAAAAATTGTTTTGTGACTCATTCATACAAAAATTTTCTTAATATTTTTCTTCATTCAACATTAATTTGTATAACATTAATAACACTTTTGTTTTGATTTAATTTTATTTGTATTTATTTAGGCTTAATTGATAATTTACTTAGTAGCGATTTTAAGCTATAAATCATTTCATTTTTTACATAAAGAAGTTACTAAAAAGTTTTATAAAACAATTTATCGTAAATAAATCCATGCAATTAATCCAAATTTATTTACTTTTTAATACAAAAATCTGCAACGAAAAAAAAATTGACCAAATGCAGAGCACAATCATTTCGCTGGCAATAATTTGATACATCAATTCATGAATCATAAAAATTCATCACCCTCATCGCCATCATTTAGCAATATTAAAGCGAATTGCAATAATCATTACCATTACCACTTGTATCAATACCAGACAAACAATTGCTGTTTCAATCTACTTGACCATAGCAAATCATCATCCACAGTGACAACAGCTGCATCATTACATGACAATTATCATCCAAATTGCCACTCGTATGCATTGAGAAGTGAAAGCACATATCCTTTAGGAGTAACTGACATTGTATCAAATCCATCACCGTTGCAAAAATGTAAGGAAAATGAGCAATCAAAAACAATCGAAGAAGGTGATGGAAGCGTAACATTTAAAATAAATGCGCCTTCATTAAACAGTAGTTCCGAATTTCCTCCGATTGTGTACAACAAACTTAATGATTGTCCTTCTGAAACAGCGACTCCAAGTTCATATACGGCAACAACTCGTGGTAATACAGGCAATGAAAAAATCATTGAAATTGAGCTTACAAATGAAATTTTAAAAAAACCACGAGAAGACAATGATGATTGTAGTTGTAGGAAAAAATATCTGCCATACAAAATAAATGAGAAAAATGTATGGCAAGTGTATGAAACAAGTGATTGTAAATATATTCAATCAAAGCACGAAATCGATGAAATTTTCCAGCCACCACTTTCGGGCGATTCCACGATAGTTAGTGAAAATTGTAATTTATTGCACAGTCGCTCAAACTTTAGTAATCAAATTATATGTCATGCAATCAATCATGAGGCAAACCATAATGAAAACACACTACAAAGCAATAGTACTGTAAATATCGACTCACATGTTTCAAAACCAAAAACTTTCAATAACACTAGCGAGAATTTTTACTTACCAACATTTAACATTAAACCCATGAATGTGACTAATAAATATCGTTGTGGCGAGAGTAATCGAATTATTGATGATAACGATAAGGATGAAAATGATGAAAGTATTACTAAACCAGCTGTTGATCTTGAAGATGAGGAAAGTACTATTATCTCTAATCAATCGACATCATTATCAACTCGCAAAATCTTTTCAAGCAACACACAAATAGGAAAACTCCTTAATCGTCCTAAAACAATAAACAATATTTCGCGTGAACAAGTAAAGCCAATCGAGAAGGAAATCAAAAAAGAAATAATAAAAAATGGCACCACAAGTTCTTTTAAATCTTTACCGAAACCTATTCGACTGCCAAGCCCAGTGCCAAAACAGCAGCATTCCCAAAAAAGCAACAGTTATGAAGAAAATTCAAATTCATCAAATGAGAGTTCATCGTCTGATGAAAGTCAATACGAATCTCCAAAGCATTCAAAAGTGAGTGACATTGAGAAGCAGAAGAATATAAAGGAGAAAGAAAAACTCATTCAAGAAAATAGTTTGTTAAAACAAGATAATAATAAAACAACTATTCCAAATATCCATCAGGGTTGGTCTGTGACTGTAAGTTTGTGTAATAATTTATATAACATTTGAAAATGTTATGAATTTCAAATCTTATTGTTTTAGGTGGCTGGCACACATCCTGATCTTGCACCAGATGTTGAAATGAAGATTTGCTTTCCTAAATCAAAAATTAACTCGCATTTAACTTCAGTTGTTCCAAATGTTACCTCATGTGAAGCACAACAACCAGAAAATGAGACTTTCTACTATAAAAACAATGAGCTTATACCCGCATCAGTTGCAAATCAAAGTGCAAATCCATCAATTCAATATGAGTCGAAACCACCATATTATAATCATCGAAGGTCGCTCACACTCGCAAGAATTGACAGTGGATTAAGCGGTAAAATATAATATTTTTATGGAAAATTGTTGAAAATACACTAATAAAATTATAACAGGAATGGCTAAAACAAAATCATATAATTTACCAAATCTTCACATGCCTAGATCCACTGCAAGAAATTTCAAAGTAAATATATAGTTTTGTGTTAATTAAAGAAGAAGTTTTATTAAAAAAGCATCAATTTTTAGCAAGATGAATGTACAACAATTTCTGCTTCAAAGACGATCATTCCAAAAAGAAGATCATTATCTTTAGATGTTGGGTAAAGAAAATTATAAATTAACTGTAAATTTTTTAAGAAAAATTTCATTTTAGAAATAGAAGATTATCGTGTGACAGTCGAAGCCAAGCATCGCCCTTCACACCGAGTGAGATGCTCTCTGTTGTCGGTTCAGAAATAAAGAAAACTTTGAAACCAAAAGTCAAAACAATGAGTGAACGTGACCTTACAAAACGACATTTAAACTGTTTTACTCGCAGTAATGGGCACATCTATTAGATATCACATTGTGATGCTCAATTTTTTTTATCTCGTTACTTCACTGAGATTAGATTTGTAAGGTTTTTATAGTTTTAACTGCCAATTGCCAAAGCACATTTATGTATTTTATTGTTCAAAAAGCTTCCACATCTTTGAAATCCATCCACTGTGATCGCTGCTATCGCTATGCTGAAAAAGAAGGTTTAATATGTTCGTTTCTCATTCGTTCGTTGAAGTTTGTGTTTTATTGCTCTCTCTTGCATTCTTATTCGTCAATGATAAATAGTTGTATTTATAGCACTATGTTAGTATTGCTGTTGTTCAATAAGCTAGTGTTTGTGTTTATTTCCTTCTTATACTTTATTCAACACCAACACCATTCGGTTGTTTGTTGAGTTGGTTCTATACACATGTTTGCTTTAAACCTCATTGTTGTATCTTTATTTATAAGTTGTTTATTATACGTGCAATATTATTCCATTCATTCGTTTGTAAACCGCGGATTTGTCAAGACGTTTTTGTCGTAAAATTAAATAAATTAAATAAAGAATAAAAAGTTAAGGTTTTTCTATCATCTAATTTACTTATTTTTAGTTTTATTTATTTCTTAAGCTAAGGATCGATTTAAAAAAATTTTTTTACAAAAATAAAAGAGAGAAAAATATAGGCTAAAAAGTCATTATGTGATTGCAAAATTCAGCAATATTGTGCAGTTCTCTATTCCTTATCATCATCGCCACCACTAAAAATATAGTGAGGAAAAAAAGTGTAATATAATAAAGGTAGTCGTGACTTGGAGAACTGCACGTTTGGATATTAAAAATGGTTTATTTATTAATAATTTTTGTGCAGTTATCAATATAAGTACAGTTCCATGTGTCATTAAAAGATGTTTCACAAAACACTTGCGACAGTCAGAAAAAAGTAGATGAAAAAAAATACTAGAAAAAAATATATTGTAATATTGCTGGTCAGTTGGCTTAGTGATAAAAAGTAGTGGTTTTTTATATGATCATTGAAATTGATAATTCTAGAAAGAAGTATAAAAAATATTTTTAACAAAAGACAAGGTGAAAAACATACACGTGATAAACAAAAGAAGTTTAAATGCATGTATAGGAAAAACAATAATTTCCTTAAACATCTATTCCGACGGCAGTGATTTTTTTCCGCGGAAAACGAAAAAGATTTTTTCTAGTGTAGTGGCATGAAAAAAATGTTTTCGAGGTGAGTGTTGGTGTGAAAATAACAAATTTTTTGACGGATGAGCTATCTCTGCAGAAATCAGAATCATCAAGTTTGAGGTGATAATTTTTCGACAAAATTGTCTCATTCATATGAACAAAAAAAAAAAGAGAGAGAGAGAGAGAGAAAGAGATGGAAAAAAATGTCGGAAGATCTATCATTGCCGGTGTCTTGTTCTAATCAATTCTTCCAAGAAGAATAAACCTTAATTAAATTATTACATTCTAGCACAATGAATCTGTGAACTAATGAAATCAAATTTATATGATTATGTTCGATCGTTATGGTTCTTCCATCGAAATCATAATTTTAAAAATATATTTTGCTTTCATCATTGTGATAATGACTATAATCTCGACATCGAAAATATATGTACGGTATGTTACAATGTAATAATCGATTGACTGGCCAATTACTAAGCTCGCCGAATACCAACTCTCTCGAAACAACACAGAAAAGACTTGCATTTAAGATCATACTTAAGGAGAGCACAGAGCTCAAATATTTATACAATTTTTCACCTTGAACTTTATCTACAAATATGCTTACAAACTAATTTTTAGTGAGCAATGTGAAACGATTTTAATGTTTATATATTTTATAAATTATGATCAAATGAATATAGACATTGCACTTTTTTCAAAAAACCAAACAAGAAATTATATAAATTTAAAGCCTAAAGTAAGACACAATAAAAAATAATATCTCGACGATTAAGACGACATAATAGTGTGGAAAATTAAATTTTAAAATTTAAATTTTCAAGGATAAAAGCTTACAAAGGTTTTTATGAAAACTTACTGGGAAAGTCAAAAATTTAAAAAAAAAATCTACATTTTAAACTAATTTTATCTAATTCAATAAACTACGTGAAGTGGTATGTTACTATTGAGTGATTGTAGTCACTTCAATGTATATCAAATAAATTAACACCAACTTTCAAATTAAGCAATATGAGAGCACATTCATCATACAAAAAAATTTTCTCACTCTTTCCCATTTCTTTTTCTTATAAAAAACGAAATAGAAGATAAATAATTACTAGGTTGTCTATTAGGAGTCAATATATCATTCACGGCAAAAGCTACACATGAACATTATTTTACCTCACACTGTCTATTGGCCATCAATATATTAGCTTACGATAAAAGAGATATATTGCACACACGTTGTTTCATCGGAGTTCAGTTAGTTTTTGGAAGCAAGTTGTGGCGTAAATCACACGATGATCATTAAACAGACAAATTATATTTACCTGTTTGCATTTAATTCAATTCTCGATGTTTTTTTGATTGAAATAAATTTCATTTAAATACCGGTGAAAAAACATTGTGTATCTATTAGAAAATAGAAGTGGTAGAAAATGTATAATAAATTTTATCGACACACCGCAGTGCGAAAAAATAATTTTTTATGCTAAGTCTTATTCTCTATACAATTTAGCAAATGATAAATGATGGAAAATTGAACCCGACTGACTTTTTACAATTACACACAAAATGATTTTATCATCAACATCGTACGGAATCTCTTTTTTCTCTTTCTCTCTCGAGCATTTATTCTTTGTTCTCCTTCTTGTTATATGTTGTAAGGAAGAGCAAAAAAAGAAGTAAAGATTTAAAAGTGTGATAATTTCTCATAAAAGAGATCTTTAGCAGACAATATTTTTATGATGAGCAGAGTATTTAAAGTTAATATTTTGTTTTGGTTTTATGACAGATGAGATAATGATGTCGAGATTTATGATGATTGTAAAAAATTATCCGCGCTACTTCTAATCTCTTTATCTTATTGACATGATGATACTTATGATCAACTTTTCTTGACCTATTCATGAACATCTATACATATTTTATAGCTTCTTTTCATTTGAAAATATATTAATTAATGATCAAATGCACTCTTCATATAGTTAATGATCAATTTAAAATTCCTAATGAGTTCCAAAATTGTCACCCGAATATAAACAATCAAGAGAGAGAGAACAAAGGAAATAAAAAGAAGAAAAAACATATCAGCTAAACATGAAAACAGTAGAACATGTCTTTTGTTATTTCTGAATCAAAAAAGGAAATTAAAGAAAGAGAAAGAAGTAAAATCCCAACATTATTGTTCTTTTCCCTTTGCCAACATTCACATTTTATTTAGAGTGATAAAAATAATCGTGTTAATCGATATTTCTCCTAAAAAAAAAACAACATTAGAATACAATGGCTTGTCGTTTTCTATCACCTTTCTTCGCCGCTTATTCATCTGAATGGTCGCGCAACTCTATGAAAATACCATAAAAAAGATTATTTAGAGGTAGATTGACAAAAAGAAACGAAAAAGTCGATTATTCATCATCATCGTTATTGAGCAATACTTGCTGCTCAAACAAAAATTCCTTTTAATTCAGTACGAAATAATTGAGTGAGTGAGAGAGTAAAAAAGAGTTATTCAAATATCAAAAAAAAAAAAAAAATATACGCTAGGAAAATATGGATCATTTGTCTTACGAATGCCATTTCATTCGTGAGAATTTCTTTCACCCATATAGCTTAACTCTCTCGTACTTATTTCTAAAGAACACTATTCTTTGAATCAAACCGCGATATTTTTTTCTCCTTCTTCAAAGCATTCACCAAAAAAGTTACAAGATCATCTTCATAATGTCTGAGCTGAGCAGAGAGAGTTAGACATAAAAACTCACAATCGTCACAGAAAAGTTTTTTGCTAGTGATTCGAATGAGGCAGTCAATTATTTTTTCATTTATATTCAATTTTACATACAGATTTGAAACTACCAAATCAACAAAAGGAGCATCGAAATTGCGAAGAGACTTAATTAATTCAGAAATAGCAAATTTGAGAGATCTGCTTCCATTACCACAATCAACACGCCAAAGACTTTCGCAGTTACAACTTATGGCTCTCGTTTGTGTCTATGTTCGGAAAGCCAATTACTTTCAACAAGGTAAATAATAAAAAAAACATCTATTTTTTATCAATAGACGATGTGATTGAATATTTTGTGTGCTGCTTTAAAGAGAGGCCAATTTCTACTTGCTTCACGTAGTAACAATAAAAATATTATACAGTACATTGTGTGATGATCATCAAATGATTTATGACGAAATATGAAAGAAGAAAGGAATTCTCGTGACGGCTTGCCAGTTTTTTCGCAATCACTTGAAATTTTTTGGAAGCAAGCAAAATATTACATCTGAGACACTTATGAAAAGAAATTCTAATCAATTTGAAAATACTTAAATTTGTCTCAAAACGATGTTTTAAGTGTGATTCTCTTTCTTTCTTTCTTTTCTTTAAGCAATCTATTTTGAGAATAACAAAAGGCGAATGAAACATTAAGCTCTGAAATGTTTATAACCCGTATATTCAACTATACATTTCAATGACAAATATCTTAAGACCAAATAAATCATAACGTTAATTTGTTTCGTAAGCGAATTGAATTAAGATAAAAAATCAATTAGGTATAATTTTTTTTATTTTCATTATTATTCGCCCCTCTCCTTTAAGCGGATTCAGAGAGAATAAGAGAGAAATACAAAAAGTGAAATATGAACAGTAAAAAGAGGTTTTTTAATTTATTTATTTATGTTTTTTATTCCGATATAGGCACACGCTTTCAGTCAGTCACTTACTTTTCCTCATTCTTTTCTTAATTCAATGTCTCTCTAGCTTTAGTTTGATCTTGTGCCATTGATAGCTTTTTATCTACTGACATGGTCAGACATTTCGTCACACACTTTTTAAATATTAAAACTTTTTAAGAAATGATTCAAAAATGGACTTGAACTTAAGAATGATAAATAAATACTTAAAGATTTTTTTAAATTTTTATATGAGGAGCATCAAGTAAAAATGAGCTGAGTCCATTTTAAATTATACGATTATATGATACATCATTATACAAAAACGAGATGCCAAGTACCTGTTACAGATCGGTATACTTTAGCTCATTTTTGACGCTTAGATCAGTGTTTGTTAGCGAATCAAAAAGTTATCAATTTTTTTCGAAATTCTCTTTTTTAGATTCCAAAAATGCAACATCAATCAATATTTTCAAGATGAAATTAGACAAATTATTAAAGAATTCATTAGACTAAGATGGACACGGTGGCGAAAGGGCCAAAAATTTTCCTTTTTATAATTTTTTTCATTGAAAATTTTGAGATCGCAATTTCAAATCTTGATCATAGCTAAAACATTTTGCATTATTTTACGCATTCTCAACGTCTGTAGCATTTTTTTTTGTATGATTAATCAAAATGCATCGAAAAAAGAAAGAAAGTTCAATATTAAAAAGGAAGAAATAAAATTTTGGGGCGAAAAGGGCGAAAAATTTTTCAAGTTTTGGTCACCATGTCCATTCCCCTGTGTAACCGTTAGTTCAATAAATATATAATTTTTTCTATTCTAACAATGTATAACATCTAATATTTTGCTTTATAATTATTAAGAAATAAGTGTTCAAACTTAAAATGGACTTATCTCATTTCTACTTGAGGCGTTCGTATCATTTTCACTCATATCAATATGAAAGTATTGATTTGTAAATTTGAGAAAAGAAGAATTAAGAAAAATAACTTATGTAAGCTTATTATTGGTAGATCAATTACTAAAGGAGAATTTTAAATTTTTGAAAATTGCTAAATATTTTTCAATTAACATTTTTAATATATAAATAGTTTCAAGTTTCAGTACCAACGAAAAATTAGAGAAAGAGCTTAATAAATGACATTTGTCTAGCTTAATATAGAGACACAAGTTTATTTATTATTCATTTTTCGTCGATGACATTCCCATCACAAGTTAAAGAGTGTGTGTCGGAGAGCGTCAAAGAGTGTGTGTATTATTTTTATATATGCGGTAAACTTCATTCAATTCTATTTGATGTGCCATCCAAAGCAAGAAAGAAATAAATAAGAACAGGAATCATTTCAATAGTTATTCACAATAATTATTCGGTGCTATACACTGTGTGAGAAAGAGAGAGAGAGAAAGACCACAGATGAAGTTTGGGTTAAAGGTACTCAAATGTGAGTGCAGTTTTTACAATGTGACAATTTAATTGCATCATTAAATTAGCTTTGAAGATAAAGGAATGAATGAGATGTAGAGGGAACTCTGATGTGTCTGATGCAATAAGTTGCATTGATCGAATCTGTATACATGGATTCTCAATATGTACATCACTCATTCATTCAGTTACTTCAATTGCATGCACTTATACCATACAAAAAGCGCATACATTATATCTGTATCTTCAATTGCAAATAGGCGATGTTGAAATTCATTAGATTTGAAGTTACATACAGCTTTTTATGCATTCCACTAAATCAATATTCGCATTCAGGGAATTGTAAATAAATGACGTCATTGTTAAGTGAATAGAATTGAAAGCTGTGCTATTGCTTTTAAAGTGTGAAACATGTGCCATGTATAGAATATTCTTTTGATTAAAAAAACCAGTGTTAGATTATCAGTTTGTTGCAGTAATAAAAAGGTCATAAATTTTCAAAGAATAAGCGATAAATTCTCAATGAGCAGCAAATTCATTGATATATGTCGTTTAACATTTTTATAGATTTTTTATATTTAAAAGTGCTTATTTTTTCTTGATTTATGCACTGATCAAAAGCTCTTCAAAGGAAGTCAATTTCATTTATCAAATAGCACTGTAAGCCTCTCGCTAGCCGCACACATGGCAAATTAAGAAATATGAGTAAAATATAATATTTTTAGGCCAAAATTTGTGAGTAATATATTTCTTCTTATACTTTCAGTTTTTAAGCGCTTTGATAATGGATTACAAAATATCACTCCAAATATTGGCTTTTCGAAAGTAAGTATATTTCGTTAAATAATTTACATAAATAGAAAATTTTGAGTTGTTCGACTCCTTTTTGCAAAAAAGGCAAGCGCTTTACACAGGGTTATGAATCACCATTTAATAATACACAATCAAAGCTTCTAAATTATAATTTAAATGCTGCTAGCATACAAGTACTTGTTGCTATGTGCATTTCATGTGTTTATAAATAGTATGCATGTATTTTAACCTATTTCATGTATGAAGCAATGAAGTTTAACAAGATTTTCGGTATATAATGATAATGTCCTTTCACGGGAATATCATTTTTACTTTTATTCTTTTTTATTTTATTTATTTTTCGTTTCAATGAACTTTCATTTTGAATATATAACACCATTATGCCAGTTTTTTTATTTATTTTATTTTATTTTTTTTGCTTTTTCTCGTAATTTATGCTTATATTGGAAAATATTCCTCATTTAGCATTAATTATTATATATTAATAATAAAACTACAACTTTTTATCCTCAACATTTTTAAAATCTTATATTAATATTAGATAAACTCATAACATATATTGAGCCAAATATAATACATTTACATAAGCAAAAAGTCTTTATATTAATTTGAAAGAAAAATATTTACCTATATTAGCAAATAAACTCGAGACAGAGTTCAGAGAGTTCAATGCGAAAATGAGAAGCAAAAAAATGAAGTTGCTTTAAAGTATAACTTTTTTTCTCTCGCTCTCTGTTATTTTAAAGAACAATTCAAAGTGAACCAGAGTGCATCCGCGAGAGAAGAACTAACAAAAAACCAAGCAAATCTTAATCTCCTACTAATCTTCTTTTAATGCGATATCTATCGTTTTCTCCTCCTTCATTCTCTCGTTGCATAGTCTGCAGCGTTATTATTACTGAAGCACATAACAAAAAGAAAAGAGAAGGTTCACGTGCGAAAATGCATTCCCAAACAAATTTTTTACTACACAAAAAATTAAAAATACATCAATTATTGCATATTTCTCATGTTTATACTCTACATTTCGTGTGTGCATATTCGCGTATAGCACTTACTACTACTCTATACAGCATCATCGTGTGATCGAATTACATTTATTTTTCTTTTTTCTCTTTTTCTCATTCACTTACGGAACGTAAAGTAAAACGAAAGACGTGGATGAAAGGAGAAGTCGAGAAGAAAAGTATTTGGATGAAAATGAAAAGTATGAGGGAATGAGAAATGAATTTTTTAAATACAAATTAATAATCTCTTTATTCGTCATCGCTATATTTATATAAAAAGCAGTTTCTTATGAAAAAATTTACTCGGTATTGTACAAAACTTCTTTATTTTTGACCCAATTCTTAAATTTTTTAGTGAATAGTACAAAAATTTAAAGATATTTTTTCGTATAATTTTTCTATGAGCACACAAACCTAAAAACCTTTTTGCTTTAATATGATATAGGTATACTTTATGCGATTCTTTATAACACATAATTTATCGGGCTTTACTTGGATTAAAAAATAGGTTTTCATTAGTAAAAATTTTCAGTTTTTAGATACTTTTTCCAAATTATTTAATATTTCTAAGGATATTAATTATTTTATAAGAAATATTCGATCAATAGACAAATAAAAATCTCGCATAACACAACAAGATATTTTTTCTTTCTCATGGGATATGTATAAAGCAAAGCATCGCGACATCATTTTCTACGA
Organism: Polypedilum pembai; assembly: GCA_014622435.1. NCBI lineage: Eukaryota > Metazoa > Arthropoda > Insecta > Diptera > Chironomidae > Polypedilum > Polypedilum pembai. The sequence goes on from JACWBX010001217.1 coordinate 19,984, forward strand.
TGCTCCTCATCTTCGATTGTAATTGACTGCACATGCAACATTAAGCATAGTAATAACGGAGCTTCTACTGTTGGTTGAATGGCTGGCAATGATAGGGACATAGATCAGAGTTCATTTGAATCATTGCTTGCAGGCATTTTATACCTTATAGTTGTTGCAACAAATATTGTATGACTGTAATTGTTCAACTACTGTGCTATATTGTAATGAAAAGTTATCTTTAGTTCTCAAAAGTTGTATAGATTATGAGCTACATTAACTTATGCGTGTGTCATTATATCAGTTTCAAATACCGAAAAATAATTCCAGATTAAGTCAATTTCTCTCTAAATTCATCTTAGTCATTGTATATATACTAATATTTTTATGGGAAATCAATCTTGGCTTTACATTCAAGCTATAACCAAACGAAACATTATTTAAATCCGATTTATGTTGACAAAATATTTCATAATAATATAAAGGCAGCAATTGAGCTTAAGGCTTACGAATCGATGCCTTCAGTCACACATGACTGTTGTGTTCTGTTTCTCATGGCTTGGCTCACTTTTGCACATTTCGAGACTTTTCGAATTTTGTAATAAGCCTCCCAATTATATTGAACGCGGGAAGACGAAATTCCTCGAGTCGATCCGTCAGTAAGAAGTGAAAGAAAGAGAGTATGACGATCATTCTTGTATATGTATATGTATGGGATGAAATATTTCCATTTTTTCTCACGCATTCATCGATACATAAAGTTTACTTTTGGATATATTATACATGATGTTAAAGAGAGATTTGCCACTTATGCTTGATTATACATGATCTATATATTTTTTCTTTGTTTCTCCTTCGTTCGCGCAAGAGAGTGAAGTTGAGTGCATGAAGTCTTGGGACGTATATTACAATAATATAAAACAACAAAACATTAATCTTCTCTTTCAATTGTTTTAAGGCACTTTCGGGTTTTCTCATGATGCTAACTCAAAATGGCAAGCTTTTGTATATCTCGGACAATGCTGCCGAATATTTAGGCCATTCCATGGAAGATCTTCTAATTCATGGTGATTCTGTCTATGATATTATCGACAAGCAGGATTATAACGCCATCCAAACGGAACTCAATCGTTCAGGATCTCATATTCATCAATCAACCTCTCTTCATAACCTGCATCACCATCATCATCATTCTGTGAATATGGATGGTGAAAAACGTATATTTCTTTGTCGAATGAATGTTAGCAGGTGATTATTTTGAACATACTTTTATTTTTTAATTTCAATTTAACTAAAAAAATTTTTATTTCTAAAGTAGGAATGCACGTCGTCAAATGCGATTTGTAAGTAAAAAAATTTAAAAGTTTCATAAAGTCATTAGTCAAAATTTGTCGGCAGGCTTTGACTAGTGTTCCACTTAATCATATGAGTCAATCAAACTTAAATTTATGTACATACACTGGGTGCCAAACATTCAAGACCATTTAGGTACTTAATTCAAACTGACGTGCATTTTTAGTCCTTTTTTTAAATTAAGAACTACCGATATAAACATTCAAACAAATTTGAAATTTTTTTCTTTAAATTATTTTTATTCATTTAGATAAATATTGACTGAATCAATATTTTTTATATATTTTGAATATAAGTTGAAAGGCAGCCGGGCTGTGAACATTTTTTTCCACGTCAAAATGTTTTTCCAATAAACTTCATTTAAAATCTTTTTCAATTTGTTATACAATAATCAGCTATACTTTTTGTAAACAAAAATTTTTTTTGGGATACAAATTTACGCAAATTTTATCACAAACACTCTTTCAAATGAATTGAAATTAAGTCAACCGTCTATATACAATGTAGTGGAAGTGATTTGAAGTAAAAATAAAAAGAAAAGAAATTTTTTTTGGCTGCGGCAGCCATTTGGCAGCTTTTCAACTCTCTTGTGAACATTAACTCATTCATATTTTTTTTCAATTTATTTCAAAATGTGAGAACTATATGCTTGTTACACAAAAGTTAACTTGAATTTTTAAAAATTTTGATGGTTTTTCAGGGCAAATTGCAAAAATTCCAATTCAAAATTAAAAAATTTAATCAAAAAGATATAGAAAGTACACGACCACGGATCGGAGTACTTAAGCGCATTTTTGTCGCCCAGATCAGTGTTGATTAACAGATTACAGCATTAACTGATTCGTTTTTATCCAGAAGCTTCATTAAAAATAAATTCAATAAAACAAAGAACTGATGTTAAAAACTGTTGAGTTCTTTGAAGTAATTCAGATTTTCAAATTCATATTAAGGAAGTCTTTCTTGGTTTTTAAATATAA
>JACWBX010001219.1:0-11094 GCA_014622435.1 Polypedilum pembai
AATTTTAATTGAAAATATTGTTTATTGATTAATATTTTAACCAAAGGGTGCGAACTTCATCAAAAAAGTATCAAAAAATCAAAAAAAGTATCAAATTTGATTTTTTGATGTTTCCCATACAAATTTTTGATTCTTCTAGATTTTTCAATGATAACTTTGATCGATTTTTGTTTGAAATATCAAAAGATCTTACCCCTTGATTTTAACATTAAAAATTTTTATGAAATCTGATGAATTAATGACACACGATGAAACCAAAAATGATATTTTTGTTGATTTAATGGTTTTAACATTAACCTAAATGAGTGAGAGAGGAAATATATATGTATAGATATTCAGTCTGAAAATTATCTGTTCATTAACGTTAGCACTCACTCTAGAATTGTGAAGTTGAGAATAATGAGAAAATATTTTAATTTAATTGACTATGACCCGATGAAAATTGTGAAATTGCGTGGCTTTATCGATTTCAAAAGAGGGCAATATGGAGTTTCCACATCAATTTATATTTTGATTGTAAATAAAATTATCGATGAGCGAAATGGCGCGGAATAGAGAAAAAATAGAAAAAAGAGAAGGCAAAATAAGCAAATTTGGTTTTCAACGTTATCATTCATTATTTTCATTCCATTTTGTGTTTGATATGATGTGATGTATTTTGCCTTCATCATCATCATTGTGCAATTTTGTGTTATCGATATTCTTTTTAGTCGACGACCTTCGCATCGCCTGACTTGCTTCTTCTATCCATCAAATAAGAATATGAAAATGGCTCATTTTTTCTTTTTTGTTTTTATTGCGGTTAGCGTGAAGTCAAGTAGCTTTAGAACAATATTTTCGCGATTTAAAATGTAATGAAGGAAGAAATAAAAAGAAAAATTGATTTTCTTTTATTATCGATTAGATTTTATATTTTATGAAATTCTAATATATTTTATAACGAAATATTTTTGAATATTTGAAATTTTTAAAGCCGTTATTTTTAAAATCTTTGTTTTCAAAGAAACTTCAAAACAAAATTATTTAAAAGAAATTCAATAAACCATAATTTAAAGCAGATTACAACTAGGCAATTTATTCAACTAAAATCATATTCATTAACTACTTATAAAGTTTTATAATTGTCAATCATGGACTTGGAAATTTAATCTTTTATCAAATCGTAACAGTTTTAGCATAACAATTGCCTATGAAAATGCAAAGAACACAAAATTCATCTGTCTGATGAATTTCCCAGAATAAACTCAATAATTTTTTAACGTCCGTTTTTACAAAATGCTACAAAAATAAGCTGTATTTTTTCGGATCTCAAAGCAAAAAGGAACCATCACAACACAAATTGGTCTTGAAGCTAATCTGAAAAAGGGACAAAAATGCGACAACTGAAAGAGGGAGAGGGCGAACAAGTGGATGAATGTTGTGTACGCATCATAATTTATAGCAACAACGATTTATGCTTGTCTTTTTGTGACTTTACATTCTGTAAACTCTCATTTCATGAGCATTGTTTTCTTAGACTATCGCTTTGTAGCTGAGAAAGATCCCGGAAATTGTTTTACATCCCAACCAACACAACAAGGGTAATTGTGATGGTAGTAGTGGTGGGAAAAATGTAATTTCTTTTCTTTCTTGCACAATCAACCATCTCACGCTTTGCGTGTTTAAATCATTAAAATAAAAACGAGGAAGAGTATGCATAATAAAACTCAAATGATATCGTATTTGACAAAAATAAACCTTAAAGTAATTAATTAAATTTCTGCTTGGGTTTTAGATTTTGAAATATTTAAATAATTTTCTCAGATTGTAGAAAATTATTTCTGGAATTTCTGAAATATTTGAATCAAAAGTTTTTAATTAAATTTCAATAATAATGTCATGTTCATATTTCTGCTTTGTAATGATTATTTCAAAGAATTTGTATTGGATTATGAGAAAATTTTCATAATTATTATTTCTATAGAAACAGATTTAGGTAAAACATATGAAGAAGTTTTTTTATGAGCTTTTTATTACTTCTAAGAACATAATAAATCAAATTGTCATAAACATTGTAGTTTCTCTAAATAAAATCATTTTATTCTAAATCTTTTAAAAGATCAATTACTTTAAATTTCTAAAAAGAAATTTTAAACAAAAAAACTCATAAATATTCTCACATATCACAAATCGTAGATGAAAATGGCAAGAAATTAGATCTCTTAAACAATAAGAAACGACAAATTCCCAAGCTATTTTCATTATGTGAGCAATTTGAAATTCTTTTATTTTTGACTGCTTGCTTAAGAAACACAGAAAAAGAAAAGTATTCTCGTAGAGCCTTTTGATAAAGCTTTTCTACATCATTTATTCATTAGATTGAAGCGATGGGAATATAAGAGAGCGTATGTATATGTTTGTAAGTGTATTGTTCATGCATTCATGCTTTTCTTTTATTCTTTCTGTTGAATATTATGATTATTACGAAAGGAGTTAAAAGGAAAATATATAGATAGATAAGTGGCTGGTTGTTTGAATGGATTGAATCAAATAAATAGAGCGAAAGAGATAGAAAATATTCTTGTAATTTCATTTCTTTTTAGCTTCTTCTTATTGTAGATGTGAGAAATAATAGACAAAACCAAATCTAATTTTTCATGTGTCTGTCTCTGTGTTTATAGATTGAAAAGGGAATATAACATTTTTATAGGCTTTTAAAAATTTAAAACTTCATCAAAAAATGTTTAAATCATAAACACTAAAAGGTGAAAACAAAATGATTTTCAGCGTTTTTCAAAGTTATTTATTTTCTTTTGCTAAACCGCGTTTGTTTCTATCTCTTGATAAATATCAAAAGTTTAATTTTTCCTTACGCTCTTAATCTTAAAATTTTAGCATAAAAATTAATTGGCTAGGTAAAATGAATGTTGTTAGATCGTAGTAGTAAAAATATATTTTAAAGTTTCGAGTTGATTTTTTAGTGCAAAAATTGAGTCTTTTAGAACCAGAGTAGTTATATAGACGGTCTATGTCTATGCGTCTATATAGATCTGTGATAGATTTCGTCTATATATGAATAACAACACTGTTTAGAACAAAAACTTCATCGAAAACAAGACCCAAGTCTTGTATTTGAATTGTTTTAAAATATATTTATTTTTTTTTTTGAATTTTTATATAAAAAAGCTTTTGTTTTTGAAGGAAAATGAAAGTTTCATATAAAAGATTGTTAAATAATATTTATTTTGAATTTTCTTACCTTGTATAAGTACAATAAAGAGTAGAATGGCAAAGCCGTAGGAGTTTCTATGTGATATATCCATGATTTTATTTTTCTGTCTTTCTTTCTATCTTTTGTTTCTTTTATCAAATTATAGACGATGGAGAGCGAATGTCTTTAATTTAATAGCTTTCCTGTATTTCCTTCTTTGCTTTTTCACTCATTCACTCAGGAGCATCAGTAGATGAAGATTTATTATCGATGGAGCAAAAGAACGGTTATCAATTTTCGTCTTTCTTTCTCTCTTTTTATAACATGTATAAATTTATTAAATATTACTGTCTATTCTCTTCTTCGAGCACAAATAAAAGCTCCTCCGCCATTAATGCATTCATTATAATTAAATTTGACAGAGCTTTTCTTTTCTTTCACGCAATATATTTTCACTTCCTTTCTCTTGTTCGCTTGCTATCTAAAATGGATAAAATACAATATCAAGAGTACGCACAAGAGAAATTTTTTTTTTCTTTTCTTTCACTTAATTCACTTGGATTTGTCTCAACACATTAACAGCCGTGTCAAAAAATCTTTGCGTTAACGAAAAAAAGAAAAATCTCATTTTAGGCGATTCTAAAAACTTTTTTTTTCGATTACTTAATTTGTCTTAATCGTGCAAATTTTATCACACAAAAATATAACATCGACGTGTTTCATTCATAAACAAATTTGCGGTTTTGTGCGTGTCTCTTTTATGTTTTGACAGAATAAAAGAAGACAAGGTTAAAAGGATAAAGAAGAAAAGAGGAAAAAATTTACATCGTGTCAAAATTGTGGTTTGCGTTTTCTTTCTTCTTCTTGTTTTCATTTTTTGTCGTGTGCTGATCTTTTCACCTTTTTCATTTTGCTGTCGCTGGCGCCTTAGTTATTAAAATATAAATTATGTGTGTGATATAAAGGTTGAGAAACTTTTTCTTCTCTCTTCCAACCCGAGGTTGAGGTTTATGGTTTGACGAACAAATGAGCGAGGCTTTTTTTTACAAAATTTTACTTCATAATTTCATTATTTTCAGTTTTATTATTAATATTTTGAAAGTTTAAAAAATATTTGATTTTACTTAATATTGACATTGTCAGTTGATTAAAAAGAGTTTAAAATTTAAAAGAATTTCTTATTGATAAATTTAGGATTTAGACAATGATTTTAAAAATATTCAGAATTTCAAATTAAATTTTTAAAATAATTCAAAAACAAAGCTTTATAAAAATTTTATTAATTTTCAATTAAAATCAAAAAGTTTTCCGAAAATTAATCTTAATTAGTAAATTAAATTAATAGACATCAAGTCTCAAGAATCTCTTAATAAAAATCTCATTTTCTCTTTTTTCCAATTCCAATTAATTTTAACAACAACAACAAAAAAGAATAAGAATTGAAATTAAAGATAAATTCTATTTTCTTGGCCTTAAAAGCTCTCTATCTCATGTAAAAATTACATTTCGTTTCCCTCATTATTTTTAGTAGGGTGTATACATAAATAAAAATGCAAATTTTTCCCTCTCCTGTTAAAATAAGAAAACAACAATAAAAAAAGTGGAATTAATTAGTCACGCAAATCGCAATTTCGGAAAGCTGACTTTATGAGTCAAGGAGAAGTAGAGAAATTTTCCATTACTTTCTGTACTTGTTTTCGCTCCAATAACTTTTTGATTCTTCGAAATTTTAATGAATTACAATTTTAAAAATAAAGCCATAAAATTTTTCTTCTTTTTGTTTAATAAACTGTTCATTCAATAAGAGAGAAAAAAAAGTTTCGTCTTCAAATTCGAAACAGCAATGAAAGAAGAAAAAAAAATTGGAAACCCTTTAATTTTATTTTGAATTTCTTTATTTGCTTGTTTACGAAGTATTTCAATGGTAGAAACTTGTTCATTTGAAATATAAAAATGTCTCAATTAAATCGAAAAATACTTAACAATTAGATTGGGAATTTCAAGGCTAAATTTCAAAATCTTCCTCGTTGCCTTTATTACTTAATTCGCTCGTAGCAGACTCAAAAGTTGTTGTTTTCGCGTTCACAAAGCAATAAAAAAATAAACAATGTTGATCGCTTTTTCGCGGCCAAAGCAATTTTCCATCGTTAGGGAGTGTGAGTAAGGAGGCAAACGATATTTCGTGCCATAAATTCATTGCCTTGTCGAACTAATTATTGAGCGGTTTCTAATAGAGAGTAGAAGCAGTGAGGGTTGGAATGTATCGAGAAGGAATTATTATTATAAAGAATAAATGGAATTTTATAGCATGAACTAAATTATAACAATTTACGGCTTATCAGAAGCAGAGTATAGCAATAGCAGTATAGTAGAGTATATTGCATTTAAATTTCCATGTTAACACATTCTTGTTTGCTGTTATGCTTTTTTCCGCATTTATTTTTTTAATAATCATAGTTTATAATAAATAAACACGTAATAAAATATTTTTACATAAATAACGATTTTTTCAAATTTAAATTTTGAAAATTCGTTATTTTAATAAAAAAAAAATTGTTATTTTATTATATTTTACTCTCATAAACCCAATGAATAGAGAAAGTATTTCATATATAAGCATATATATCTCTTTGTTATCACCATAAAAATCTTGTTTTAATGCTCTTTTTCTTCTTTTTTATTTTCTTTTTTCCCGTGATGATTCAAAGAATGAAAGTGGAAAATTTCTTCACCATCCCATATGTGTGTGTACTTCAGTATCTACTTATTTCTTATACCATTCGCTCTCTTTTTTTCACACATCCAACAAATAACATAAAAGGGTCGAGTAGATTTGTGTGACAACAGAAACCCAACACATCGACCAACTGAGCGAGTGAGAAGAGGCAAAAAAAAGATTCTTTTTGATTACTTTTATTAATGATGAGTGTTTTGAAGTTGATTGTACACATTTATTTTTGGTCACTTTCACAGACATACGCATCACTATAAGGATGTCTTCATATATAAGAATTTTTGTTGTGTTTGCGTCTGAATATCATGAGTAATCATAAATATCTTTTTTTGTCCACTCTCAACAATATGGTGAAGACGATGACCGTAATTGGCATAGAGGAGCTTTCATGCGTGCATTTCATGGCTACTATTAATAAACTTCTTCTCTTCTTATCATCTTTATCATCATCATCTTATATGAAGCTTTAAAATTCACGCTCAATTACATTAAGTAGGAATAGAAAGAAATAGCAGCAAAAATATATGCATGAAAATCCATTGTCGACCTATCGCACATTAAAAGCAATTTGTCTGATTCACGCAATAAATTTCGTTAATGATGTGAAGTCCGACTATAATCTATCACAATGTAAACCAATTGTTGTCGTACAAATGCACAAACATAATAGACCTCATGTCTTTTACACTCATACAAACAACTGCTAGGCATTTTCTCATTACGCTGAAGGATATTAACTCATGTGTGTGCACACATATGTATGTATATAGTGGCACTAGTCAGGAGGTTAATAATTAATCTTCATCATCATATTTCTTTCATACAAACAAACAAACGGAAAGAAAAAAAAGTGAAATAAATAGACACCAGCTAGATTGTGTTTTATTCATATGAGTACGCTTGTCTGTGCTTTCATTAGATTAATGCAATCATCATGCCTAATAATTTTTTATTCTAATTACATTCAACGTTTGGAAAAATATTTCCGAAAATCATTTTAATTAAAAATTAGACAAAGTTAAAAATTTTAAAAAAAGTTTTAAATATTCGAAATTAATAATGAATAATTTTCAAACACTTTTTTGAACTTTTTGAATTTAATTTCCGTATCTAATTAGAATTTATTTCAAAAAATATTTTGAAATTTTTAACTTTGAAAATTTTTCGAATTTCAAAATTTTTCGAATAATATTGAATTTTGAAGAATTTTTTGGAATATTTTCAAAAACTTAAATTTCGAAACTTTTCGAAGTTTCTTATTGAAATTTTTGAATTTAAATTCGAATATCGCTGCATAAAATTATATTGTTCTATCTATTATCATTATTGATAGAATACTTCTGAATTAAATAAGTTAAATTAAGAATATCTTTTGTTTTCTGAAAATAAAATTTTCATAACGAGCTTTTTAACGTATATTTAAGAGAAACAAAAATGCACGTCAATTCAAATTAAGGGAAATAACGATCAATCAAACTCCCTGGATCTGTGTTTATGTATCAAAAGTTAATAATCCAAACTCTGATAAAAATTCATTAAAGCTCGTTTATTTGCTGTCTAATTTATTTCTCGTGTGCATACGTTTCTTTATGTAGAAAGAGTGAAATAAATTGAAATTAATTTCTTTTGTGTTTAATTTTCTTGAAAACCAAATTTATATTAAAAAATAAAAAATTACCAGTGAAAGCACTCAAAATGAGAAGTAAAGAAAGTCCTTAAAGAATTGTGGTTAAACTTACTTACTTCCCTTTTAGAAAGATATACAAAACACATTTACACATTCTTTACATGGCCTCGAACCACATACCTCAATATCAAATTTATGTAAACTCTGTTAAATATTCATCAAATGAGAGTGCTTGCCCTTTGTAACTAACTAAAAGTTTTTCTTTCTGGAAGTATTGATATTATATATATGTGTATAGACCATTTTAATGATTTAAACTTTTCTCCATTATTATTAAAGATAGAAAAGCGAAAATCAATAAATTTTTTATTTCTATTTACAATGAATGAGGAAAAAGGAAAAAAGGTTTGACCTATTAAAATATGAATAGAGAGAAAAAAAGTTTCGAAAGTAATCAAAATTAAATTTTGCCATCAATAAAGTTTCATTAGCCATTCAGTAAAGTTTAATTTATTCCGAAAATTTGAGTTTTTTAAGGACAAAAGACTTGATTGTTGCATTTCAAATCTCATAAAATGAAATCTAGGACAATTTAATTGTCATGAATTGAAAAATAATTGCTTTGCATTGAAATTTTCTTACGAATTTAACATCAAAGCTTTATCGCATTAAAAAAAGCAAAAAAACATACATGAATGAATGAAAGCTCATTTTAATGACTTACAAAGAAGAATTTCGCTTAATGGCTTTTAGTCTTTTCACTTGAAAAGGTTAGACAGATAATGTTTAAATTTCTCTGTAAATTTACAGACATTTAAAATATTTCATTCGCTCAGAAAATTATTTTCATGAGTCAATTTAAATTTAGAAGAATTTGTGGCTAAAATGAAAGTTAATTAAATTTATTTGATATTTGAGTGACGTTGAATGAATAATTAATTTTTGACATTTTACTCTACAACGCAATCAAAAATATCACGATTTAAAGAGCTTTAAAAAGAACTTGTCTACAAATAATTTGTTGTTTATTGAATCAATTGATAAGCTTCTTTGCAGCTCATTAAATTTTTTAACATTATCAGTAAGAAGAAATAAGAGAACATTTTATGAAATTTTTATTGCAAAATAAAAGTAAATGTGTAGGAAGTTGGAAACTATGGTAAAGTATTTGCTCAATTTGAATATTTTTATTCTTTTTACTTCTATTACCAACCCTTTGTGTATTTACAACCTTAGTAGTTTTACACGACCGTTACGGACTTTTTTTGGAAAAAAAGGTCAGCGGCCTACAACTACGATTATTCGAAATCATTAGAACTTCAGAAAGTTTGTTAATAAAAAACTTAAATAACAACATTTAGCTGATTATTTAAGTTCCTCGACATAAAAGAGTTTATAAATTAAATTATCAAATTATTTTGCAAAGAGGTGTGAAACCCTCATTTAAATTTGAAAATCCAACGGTCAAAATTTTAAGTGAAACCACCAAGTTTACAATAGAAAGTTTCAATTAAAAAATTTTCATTTTTCACCAACACCAAAGTCAGTTTTTTGATTAAAATAAAATTCTCAAAAATTGACAAAATCAAAAAAATTGCTATATTTAGTACTACATGTAGATTATAAGTAACGCAAAAATAATCTATATTAAGTTATTTTAACCAAGGCGAAAGAACTTTACAAAATGTTACAAATTGTCACAAAATATACCAAAATATCATCAATTGTTTCGCCTTGACTTTAAAATTCTCGATTATAATTACTAATGAAATTTCAAGCAATATAAGAACAAAAATCTCTTAAGATATGAAAGTATAAAAAATAAGTCGAAATAAAAAGGAACTGTAAAAGACAACTTAAATAAATATGAAATAATACTAAGAGAGATTTTTAAATATTTTTTCATTATTTAACTAACATAAACAAAGAATTTTGAAAACAAAAGAAAATTTTACGAAAATATTCTTTAAATTATTGGTTTGAAGCCTAAAGCTTGCTTTAATGATTGAATGAATTAAGGTAAAATAAACATAAGTGAAGCATATATCTTGAATATTAATGAATAACAACATTGCGAGGGGATAGACACTGGGGAAAAAAGGGCAAAATTTTTGCTTCATTTTACAAAAAAGAGCAAAAATAAATTTTTTGCCTTTTTGAAAAAATGTAAACAAAAGGTAAAGGGGCAAATTTTTGTCCTTTCCATATAAAAAATAAATAAATAATTTTTTTTGCTCCAGTATCCATCCCCTCGCAAGATTGTTTGTAAAGAATAATTCAAGAATTGATAACTCAAAAATTATCATAACGTTCAGGATTAAAGAATAAAAAGTGTTTAAAAGCATTGAAAATTTTTTCTATTATTTCTAAAAATAATTATCACTCATTGTTAATTATATGAACAAAAATAAATGATAGGGAACGAGAATTACTAAAGTAACAGAAATTCTTAATTACATTGAATTTTCCTTTAAGCTGTTTATAATTACAAAAAGCTTCCACTTTAACATTGAACTGTTGAAAGCATGACTTGAAGCACTTTAACATCACGTGTCGGGATAAATTTACATCTGCATTGGCTTTAATATTTTCATCTTTTTACCCATATTTCACTCATATACACACACACAAGATACACTTATATATTTAACGAAATTAAAAAAGAAGACTTTTTGCCATCGAGCGATGCGAGAATAAAAGAGAAGAGAAAAAGGAGAATAAAAAATAATCCTTATAATGGCATGCATGCAGCATCGTGATATTACATGGTAAAGAGGAAAAAGCAACAACATTCACACACATTTCATTGTGCGAAAAAAAATGAAAAAACCTTGGCAGCCTTTTTTTTATTTATTGTTTTTAATTTTACACACATTCACAAACGTGAAGTTTGAATGTGAACGTCCTGAAAATGTTTTATACAATTTTATTGCGAGAACCACAGTGTAAATGAATGAAACAAATGTTGTCTTTAATATTTTTTTTACTTTTGAGACTTTTAACACATAATATCGTAGTAAATTTTAATTAAAAGTAATTTTCTAAAATTTTTTAATATACACATGTTTCAAATCAAGGTGTGAAAACAAAAATTCTTCGTTTTTATTTCTTTGTTTTAGAAAGCTTAAAATATTTGAGGTATCTTTTTGATAATTTTCAACCGATTGCATAGTGGGCCAGAAAAAAAATTTGTGGAAAAAATATTTTTTAATTGGTGTCTTATAAAAAATAATTAGACGAGTCTAAAAAGCGTAAAATCATAACTTTAGGTGCTACCGTTCCCGAGATATTGCTATTTTAGTGTTTTAATAGATTCTGATTTTTAATCTCACTTAAACAGCTCTTGCTCATTCAAATCTCAATGTATTGGGCTAAAATTTCTTTTAAATGACAGATATTTGTATTACGCACATTTCAATACCAAATATATGTATAATTTTTATGTGCATGTGGTCATTAGATGCCCGAAAATGGTCTCAAATCCTTATTTTCACATATTAACTGTCTTTACTTTGCTCTAGCTTCTTCTAGAAGAAATATTTT
>JACWBX010001219.1:25169-39658 GCA_014622435.1 Polypedilum pembai
CATAAAAATCAACAATGCAAATTATGCAATAACAATTTTTTCTCATCATTTTTATTTTTATCAGAAGCAATCAATGTTTATGAAAGTTGCGTGTAAAGTATCAGTTCATGTTTATAAAACGCACACTTACATACGTATATTAATAACTAAATCAAATTTTAATATCTCCATTTCTGCCTATATTTAATCGTTTTGAGAATCAGTAAATTAACTAATTGATGCTGCAAAATAAATAGTAGCAACGAAATTGTTTATTTTTTATTAAATTATTCATAATTATATGACACTTTTTTTAATCCACAGGCAGAGGATGATAAAATAATAATTTGAATTTATAAATTTTTAATATAATTCCATTTAACAGTTAAAGAATCCTGAAAAGTCTTGAAAAGTGCAGCTACGATTATTCGAATACATTAAAGCATTGTTAAATTCAAATTAAATTATTTCAGTTTTTATCATTAACACATAAAAAAAGATCAAGAAAAATCAAAAAAAGATCAAATGGAATAAAAAAAGATCAACGTGTGTCCACGCCTGGCCTAAAATCTAATGATGAAAATTTTCAGTGAAACTATTAGGACTAGAGTAATAGCTAAGAAAAAATTTTGAAATAAAATATTAAGCTTTTAAATTTAATGATTATAAAATCTTTAACTCTAAGAACTCCAGTCAAAACAAATTTTATTATTCAATAATTCCTGAGAGGTGACAACTATCCAAATACTTGAAAAATATCTCTTAAATCTCTATTTGTCTTCAAATAAATTATCTGTAAGATCTGAAAATATCTGCAATTATCTCTTAAATCTCTTAGTTTCCACACCTTGAATATTCCTGAATAGTAATCGTTTTTGTATCTCAAAATGTAGGTCAAATTTGCATACAATAATTTGATAAATTTTCTCTTTTCTCTCCATGGAATTTTCCAATTTAAAGTTGAAATTTTTTCACTTTGCCCAAAAGACTTAATTAATCATTCACTTCCACAACTTCATTCCGCTTGTCTTAAAAAAAGAAGGAGAAGAATTGACAAATATTTAAATCGTAAGCGACATTTTGGAAGAATAAGCGAGCGAGTGAGGCAAAAAACTTATTGTTTCAGAAACCATAGAACACTTATGGGCTAACCATAATCAGATTATTTATAATCACAGCTAGAGAGAAAGAGAGCAAATGCTAGAAAAGCTAGATAAATTGAATTTTTAATGGTTCTGCTCTTGTGTTGTGATTTCAAGCATATTGAAAAAAGAAAGGAAATTGGCAAAAAGTGTGTGTGTGTGTATGAAAGAAAATATTTTATGTCTTTTGTAAGCAAAAATGACAAGACACGACCACATCGTATGGAAAAAAGCTTAACCTCATTGCTCTTAAGTTCTATTCTCTGACACTTATATACATACATATATAATTTAATAAATAGTCGTCTTTGGTTGAAGCTTTTCTTTCTCTCTTCAGTGTCGCTTTTTCATGACACAAAAATAGCACTCCAAAAAAAGAGAAGAGAAAACTTTTCCGCTCTTTTCATATTCATGAGAAAATCTAATTTTCCGCATGAATATTTTGATCCAATTACTCTGAATTTATCTCTTCTGGCTATAACATCTTGAAAAATAATAGAGTTAAAAAAATTATTGAAAAAAAGATTTTCTTTCTCTCACTCACTCTCTCTCTCTCTCTTTATCATCATGTCTAAACGTAGCTCGCCAAGTATATTAGTTGAAGAATGAAAAAGTTTTAAAATTCAAGAAAAATAATAAGAGCAAGCGAGTGAGAGAGATTAAAAACTTTTCATTGTTAATTTTTTTGTCAAAAAATAAAAGAATTTGTTCAAGAACGATGAAAATTAGATCATATGATTAAATGAATTAGTGAGAAATTATCTCAAGTTTGTGATCATGAAAGTTTAACACATTTTTTAAACAATTTTTAAAAAATTTATTAAGAGTTTTTAAAAGTTTGCAATTTTAATTCGAGAATATAATTCAATTGATACAAGGAAAAATTCAAGGCAAGACAACTCTTTTTGCTTACTATGATCATTTTTTGTTTCGATTTCATTAAAATCTTAATTTTTTTATCATAATTTTTACTTTTTATGATTAATTCTTTGCTTTCATAAGAAAACAAGTGATTGTGCATTAAAATATCTGCCTAAATATGGCTAGTTGACAAAATTTAAGATCAAATTGAGATCAAAAAAATCAAACTCGGATCAAATATTTTTGAAAGAGTTCTCAGGCCTTGAAAAAACTTTAATTAGTGATTTGATGGTGAAATTATTCAAAAACAAAAAGACGACAAAAATTATTACCTAAACAATTTTCTTAGATATTTTCACAACTGATTAAACAATTAAACTTTAAACAAAATATTGCTAAAATATTCATAAGCCAACATTAGTTCCTGCAGAGTAAGAAAAATAAGATCAATCATTATTCATTGTTTTAATTTTGACATTTTTACGATTGCACTCATAAAACAAGTTTCAATCTCATTCAAAGAATATGTCATGGCAAAAGAAGAAAGTTTAGCACACACTAACTCTAATTTCAATTTTATTTAGCTTTCTTTTCTATTTATCACCCATTTCGAAACTGATTGTTCGACAAAACTTACCTCTTTGATAGAAAAGTCAGAGACGTTCTATATGTGTGTTTTCTTAATTCGAGTCACGTTGGCACACAAAGAAAGAAGGATGAGAACGTTAGAATGAGATGATGATGGCGAAGGAGGTCGGGATAAAAATCAATCAGATAAAAATAGGTTTTTTGTGCAAAAAAAACAAACAATTTTTTCTCTTGATCACAATAAGAAAAGAAAAAAGAGAAACTAAAGCACTTTTTCAAGGAAAATCGATTTTAATAGCTTCTCTTATTTTTTGGAGTTGATTGAAAATACTGCTTGCCAAAGCTCATTTCTTTCTTTCTCTCTCGTTACCTCGCGTGTGTGCAACTAAAGTACACATAAGATGAGAAGAATAAAAATAATGTTGATGAGGACAAACTGAAATTCAATTGTCTCATTTTCAGTAAGAAGCAAAACGTCAAGGTAAATTGAAAATAATACTAAGAAAAACTTTTTATTTTTTTTTATTTTTTAGTGGTAGAGAAAAATTATATTTTTAAAATTTAACCGTTTTAATAAATTTAAAATTTATTTTGACATTTTAAAACTTAAATTTTTCTCTAAAAGAAGTTCTAAATTCTAACTCTGAACATCATCAACAAATGTCTTACACTTTTCTATAAAATAGAAAAGAAAATAATAGATGGACATTGATTTACGAAAAAACTGACATAAAACGAAGACTAAGAGTGAGCATAAAAAAGTATCCTAATCCCTAAAGTGGTTTTTGTTTCTCTCTCACTCTAACACATACTAATATCACGTCAAAATGATGAAGGTTAATAACATATCAAATCTTATGTGGTGACCATAGTTGGCAATAAAATGAAATAAAAAAATGTTGCGTGTGTAAGCGTGCACCACACATAAATAGAATGTAATAAAATCATCCCAATGGAAAGTGTCAAAGATAATTTAATTGATAAATATCAATGGGAAAAGGAAAGCAGTGGATTAGAAATGCAAACGTCAGCCCTCAAAGTATAACAAGGGTGTACAAGGCAGACGTGCATTTATATGTTCGTATAATAATGATGAAATAAAATCATCAAAGTGTTAAGTAGATCTAAATTGAAAAATATCTCTTTAAATAATTTATCATTGCAAGTATTAAACTAAAATTTTTATTTGAACTATATTTATAATCTAAAACAAGTTTCAGTACAAAATTCTTTATTTTGATTGAGCTAAAGCAGTAGTGGTCAATTGTGATACACTTGAGAGTCAAAATTTGATTAAAATATTTCCCACAGTAAACCAAAAATTTTTATTTTTTTCTTTTTGAAAAGTGACGAAAATTTATTGAAATTTTGAATTATTTCTAGTTGATTTTTGAGTTCAGGAAAAAAAGGAAGTTGCTATATTGTTTTCAAAATTTTTTCGTGACACACCTGAGCATGTTGTTTTAAAGAGCAAAAAACTAAAAAATTTATGATAATAAATTTCAGAATTTCTTGAATCAAAACGCTAATTTTTGCACCATTTTATTTCTTTATCAGAACTACCTATAAAAACCAATATATTTTAAAATTCATACAAAATTAGTACCAAGTATTTTCTTCAGGGATTCATTTAATTTAATCTCGTATAAAATGTAATACAATAAATGAAAAAGTGGTTTGATCGAAAATTTTAAGATTTTGTTAGACAATTAGTGATCATAATGAATTACTGGAAAATTTTAATTTAATCATTCAAATTTGTGGAATATACTAGAACAGAAAGTATTTGTAAATAAAATTTTAAAAAGTTTCTTTTTCATCTATTCAATAAATCAATTGCAGCTAATCTGAAAATCAAAATTTTTTCCGCGACATTCTAATGAATTTTTTACGATGAGTAATAGCAAAAATTTATTGAAAAATTTGATAATATTTATTCAGAGTTGTTACCGTAGTTGCATATAAAACCACTTGGCTTTAACGTAAGTAAATTTGTTTGCCGGCATTTTAAATTTTGCCTACGTAGTCAATACCCACGCGTAAATAAAACTGCCTACATATAAAATGTCATAGATGTAGGCATCTACGAATCACAACATTACATATTGATTTTTTATTTTCAGGAAGAAAAACGTTTTTCGTTTTGTTTTCAGGACACAGTTTGGACAGCATTGTATTGAGTTGGAAAATTTCTCTTTAACATTTTATTTTAAATTCTTGTTATATCACAATTTCAAGTTTTTAGAAAAGAAAACATTTTTGATTTTGTGCATTTTAAAGCTTAATTCTTCTACCTTTAAGTAAAACTTGTAATAAAAAACTTTTATAAAAAGATTTTTCTAAGAAGTTTTTATTACTTTTTGAAATAAAAATAAAATGGAACGAAAGGAAAACACATCATTAAAAGAAATGTAAGCAAAAGCAAAATAAAAATTCTTTCATTCTTAGAAATTCTTTTGGTATTTTAAATTCAACTTGTTGCTGCATACTTTAAAGCTTTAAAGTTTTTCTTACTGCCAAAATTCAATTACATCAACTAAGGCAATTTAAAAAATGAAATACATTCGCTCAGTAAAAAATGTCCATTTACTTATTACTTCCTTATCCAACAATCTCAAAAGAATAAGAGAGTTTTATAAAGGGCATGAACAAACACATATGCATGCATGAGAAAGAAAGTGAAAATATGAAATATAGCACAACCTTTTCTTAGCTTTTTCACTTTCAATTCCACGCGATAACAATGCTTTTTTGCCTTTACCAACATGCATACACAATATACATTTCTTTTCTTTTATTATTATTTTTTTTTCTCTCTTACACTCACTCACTCACTCCTTACTGATAAATAAAAGATGTGTGCTTTTTTTCATCTTTTTGATCCTCTCTTTCTTCTTTGTATGTATTTGTAAATAATAACATTTTTTTCCTCTTGTTGTTGTTGTTTTTGTTCGACCTCGACAAACAAAAATAATATGCATGGTGTGTGGTGGAAAAATATCAGTGTTGTTAAAAACTTTTTAGAAAAATTTTTTGCAATAAACATATTTCATGGAAGATTCAAATTTGAAATTTTTAATTTATGAAATTTTTTTAAATAAAATTTTAATTAAATCAACACTGGATATAAAAAAAGTTGAATCCGAATGAAATGAAAGCGATGCTAGGTTGCGGAACATTTCAAGCATAAAATATTGCTACAAAAACACATTACACATTACGATGATACTGTAGAAATAAAAGAATAAATTAAAGGTCATGAATAATGAAAATTTTTCCCATCTTTTTGCTCATTGTATGTTTCTTTTGTTACACACCGCATATATATACACACACTATGCGTATACATGCTGCTGCTGCTTCTGCTGTTGTTTGTGTGTATACATGTTTACATTGAATAATCTCTTATTGTTGTATACTGCCACCGGGCGATATATTTATATGAGATGGAGATTCATCCTACATATACACAGTAATATGTCTGAATTCTAGGGAATGATCATTTGGAAAAAAATCATAAAGCTTAAAAGAAATATTTTTTAATTACAATTTTCAAAGCTGCTGTAAAATGAAAGCATTAATTAAATTTTATTTTAAAACGACATACAAAAATTAAGCCTTTCAGTAATGGTAAAAAATTTGAATTTTGTTTTACAAAAGACAGGTAAAAAGATTCTTAAACTATGTCAGTAAAAAATCAGAGTCCGAAATTGTTTGTCATTTTAGTTGCAAATAACTCAATTTAACTAAATTTTATTCGATTAAATATTTCAACCAAAAATCAACTAAAATTAAGTCAAATAGTGTTTTATTTTTAATCAACTTAATTTTGATTGATTTTTGGTTGAAATATTTAAACAAATAAAATTTAGTTGCAGTTTTAGTTAATCGCAAACAATTTCGGACTCTACTAAAAATCAAAAAAAATTTTTATTATTTTTCAAAATGAATTTCAAAATTTTTTCTTTCTTTCAAAAATTCCATCCCTAGTATAAATTTGTGTGTATACAAGAGTTTCATACATTCATGCTTTTCTCAATCATAAAATATTATGACTTTTTGTTGGTTGCTTCATTTTTATTTTATATTTTTGAATCCTTTTGTTTCTTTCTCTCGCTTTTTTTTCTCTCTCTCTTTCAATTCGATGTATTCATGCATGTAATCAGAAAGATTAGATGAGAATCTCTGAGATGTGCAGATGAAAGAAAGGAAAGGAAAAAAAATGCTTTCCTCATTGTTTTATTGAGCTCGTTTCATGGAATAAAAGTGAAATGAATGTGAGCTCGAACAGTGCGAGTTAAGCGAAAAGTTCACTATGTTTTTGTATTATTCATTTTCAACCAAAAAATACTCTCTCTCTCTCCCGCTGTTTTTTCGTTAATGCTTTCATTTTACAGCAGCTTTGAAAATTGTAATTAAAAAATATTTCTTTTAAGCTTCATGTTTATGGTCTGAATGTGCATGAATATATATGTGTATATGCGTGAGTGTAAATTTTTATTATATTATAATGTGAATGCCATAATTGATCTCTGTGGCAATTTATATGCTCTCTTAATTCCTCATAACCTCACATGCGTATTTTCTGTTTAGAGCATTAATTACTGCAGAAACTTAAAGCTGCTTTGCGAGGATATTTGAATTTTTTAATTTGTAAAACTTCTAAGCTTTGAAATTTAAATTTTTTGGTTACAAAATTTTTATGTTTGAAAATTTCTCATTTGCCAAAATGTTTAATTAAATTTTTTGTAAACAAATCCAAATATCATAAAAGTTAAAGTTTAACTTAATTTTATTCATCATTATTACAATACAATATTATCAGTCAATCATTATTCAACCATTGTCGATGATCTAAGGAGATAAATTGAATTAATCGTTGAAGACAAAATAAGCAATTCATTGAGTTGAAAGAGAAAATATTTTTCTCCATTTACTTAGTCTGATTAACAAATTTTTTTTTATCTGCGTGTGTGTGGCATCATCATCAGCTTCATCTACTCAACATTCATTGTGTATTTACCAGATAGATAAATTTCTATTCTTTGAATTTCTTCTTTCACTTTTTTTTTGTTGTTACTGTGTGATAAATTTGCAGTGATTTCAACAGTGACGTAAAATTCCCTTCGAGTGATAAACGTTTCAATGCAATTTCTCAAACAATTTCAAAAATTGATACAAATTTATATTACGTGTTAATACATTTTTCATTCATGTCAAACGACTTTTATCATTCTTTCTTACCGTACCTACATCCTCTTTCACTTACTACACTTGTACGCTCAAAAGATATTGTTATAGATGACTGGCAATTTATTTAGCATATTTTTCTATTCGATCACAATGCTTTCGCATTCATACATTCAAAGGAAAAATATACTAGTGAATTGTTGTTGCTTCTAAGGCTTGGAAATTTTTTTATCAAAAAACAGATTTTTTATGATTTCAATCAAAATATATTGAATCTTAATAAAGACAAACAATAAAGCTCAAAATATAAAAATTTAAATTTTTATAAAAAATTTATTACTGTTAAAAATACTCAAAATTATCTATTTTGGCTTATAAATTTGACTTGTAATAGAACAAATTTTATGTCAATTACGAAATAATTTTTTCTCTGTGTAATATGCATTTACTGATTATTTGAAATAATGAAATAATTCATATAAATTATAAAAGTAAATTCTTTTTAATAATTTAAAACCATATTGGTTACTGTTACGATCACTAATTTGAAAAACTCGTTGCTTTAAGTCCATAAATTATTATCATTTAAAATTGAAATTTTAATTTCTAATTGAAATGCACAAATGATATTTTAAAATAGAACAGTTTATTAATAATTATTCATTACTTACATTGAAAAAGAGAAAAGATGAAAAATAATTCAATTTGAAATTTTTTATTTATCAGATGTTTAGGAAAAAATTGGTCCTTTTTGTAGTACTTTATAAAATATTTGATTTACAACATTCCATTTGCTTAAGTGATAAACGGTTAAAAGCAAGTTGTTATAAGAGTTTGCAAGCTGATTTTAAGAGTAGTTTGGTCTACTTTACTTTAAGTTTTCAATTTTTATTTTCACTGCAAAAATTTCATAGATAGCACTGAAAAAAAAAACAATTTTTTCCGAAACACTTGATAACTTGCATTTAAGCTTTTGAGCTCTAAATCATTTAAATGCAATTTGAAATAAAATTATAATTAAAAGCTTCAACAAAAGAAAATTTATTTTCGTATAGTTTTTTATAAAATGTCCTAAACTTGCTACTGCTTTCACTGGAATATTCTTACGCATAAAAGTGTGTGTATATCGATTTGAGAGCAATATCAATTCAATCTTTTACACGTACCTCAACAAAAGAAGTTAAACGAGAGAATTGAATGTGAGAAATGAGAAGAAATTTATCATAATGTTTATGTACGTGCTAGTTTATTGTTGAAAAATGTCTGAACAAATTTTTGACTTGTATTTGCAACAGCAGTGGACAAAAAGGGAAAGTCTGGACTAGATGAAGTTTTTAGAGATGAAAATTGGATTTTAATATGAATTAATTAAGATGCAATGTGCAGAATGTGCATGGATTTGAGTTGTTTTGACTCAATAGTTCAAGTTTCATTAGTTGAATTTCTAATAAGGCTACAAATTTTATAATTTACATCACATAAAGCATTTTAATTATAAAAATAATTTTTATTTACATTTTCATAACCAAATTTTTTCCTTCTCTCTTTTTTTCTTCTTTTTATTATATTTTATTGTAATTGTGAAGACACAAGACAAACTTTGGCGTGAGAAAAAAATTTCTTTGCTGCTGTTAAAGAAAAGGAAAAGTTTGTTTTTTTTTTCATAAAATCGCGATTGTCTGATACAACAATTGGTGTTATGGAAAAAGTTTTTATGTCTCTTTTCTCTTGCATTTTCATTTATTGCTTGAATGTGGTGAAAGCGAAAGAATAAGAGAAAAATTAGATTATGTATCGTCGTCATCGTCGACGGCTTTTATGCTTGCTCCACATTTCATCATTTATTAAATCGAAAAGTTAAAGAATGAGAAAAGTGAGAAATGCGGTAGGGATGGAATTTTATTTAGACACCTCAAAAAAGGACATGAAAATTTTCAACACACACATACATACAGTAAAAATTTTACATTCATTGAATGTCACGAAATTTTTACCGTCCCCACGCCATTAAAATTTGTAAACTTCATTTTCCTTTATCGCTACCGCTTTCATTTCCTTTGGAGTGAAATTTATTAGAATTGCTTACTTACTTAAACAATAACAATCAAGATAGAGGCAATGAATAGCGCTTTGTTGAGGGAGGAAGAAAAAGAAGATATAATAAGAGTTTGCACAAATTGATTTGTTGTATATAATAAAGATTACTTAAATTATTCATGAAACAACTGAAGATTATTTTTCTTCTCTCTTCTCTCCATCTCATAATAATATTTAATTTCTATACAGAATTTTCAGAACAAAATACTAAGAAGAAAATTTATCTGTGGTAACAGTAAGCTGTATCTGATGTTTGTTGTTGATTAATGAAAGAAATTTCTGTAGAAATTTTTTAGGCTCTTATTTACAGCCGGTTGTTGTGAAATAAAATAAAAAGAAGTTTGAAATAAGTTAATCAAAAGAAAGAAAAAAATCAAAGCTATTTTAAATAGCTTTCTTCTTTTTCTTTTAAAGAAAAAGCACTAAATTACTCAGTCTAATGGATTAAAGAATTATAATGGGCGAGGAAAATTAGTTTAAAATTCTTCATTTTTATTCAACAGTTGAAACGCATTTTTGAATTTAATTTCTAACGGTTTTTTGAAATTTGAACTTTTAAAATTTTTTTATCAATACGAAAGAAATATTCAAAGCTATGAATTCTAAAATTGAAAATCTTCTCAAGTACATATCGATGACAAAGTGAGGAAAAAAATTAATTTTCTTTTTTCTTCTAAAATTTCAAGTTCAAAGACATTTTTTAAAGAACTTAAATGGATGAGTTGTGTTTGAAGTTATTAAAGTGAAAAAGAAAAGTGGCATATTATGTTTCCAAGTATTCTTCTTCTACACGTATTTCAAATTTTTCAAACTTTTTCTCCCTCGTTCAATTTTAAAAGTATTTAAAGACGCTCTCCTTCTCTTTTGCAGTCAACTTGTAAAGTCAATTATCGATCAACTGATAAAATTACACTAATTTCAAATAAAAGAAAATTAAAAAAGGAGAAAAAGTTTTCTTCCCTTACAGCGAGAGAACTTTGCCGTTATTTGAAGGATCGAGTTACTCTTTCATTCATGTACAACGATGATGTTGAAATGAAAGGGAAAATTGAATTCCCTCGATGAAATTTCTACCCTTACTTGAAGAGGTTGTAAAGGTAGATGGATGTACAAAATATACAACAACAAAAAAGACTTTGAAACTATTTAATGCTTCCTCAATATTAAGAAGAAGATATATGGAAAGAACAGCATTCTCGGGGGATGATAGTCTTCAATTTATCAAATTTGTGTAGATATTTATCAATTTGATGGTCATTAAGTGATGTTGAAGGTTCTTTATATAATTTCTCATAATATTCTCTCGACCCACATTCATAGAAATGTAAATTTGCCTTAATGTCGACAACTGCTGTGACATTTGCTCGGTAAATCATCAAAAGGACAAAATTTTAAATTGAGGTTGTGGAATTAGATCAGTAAGTATTTTCATTTTTATGTTAAAGGTAATTTAGTATGATAAGTTACAGCTATAAGTCATTTATCTGTACTTTCTTCTTTAAAGCAATTTTATGAATTACTTTTAAGCTTTAGAATCTAATGAAATTTGCTTTTTGATCAGGAATTAATTATTTTATTCTACTGGAAACGAATCAATAATTCAACAACTCTGGATAAATGTTTATTGGAAATTGTTAAAATAATTCAAAACTTAAAAATTTGTTATTTTTAATAAAATTTCACATTTTGTAATAAAAATTTAAAAATTTTCTTATTTTTCTTGTAGCAATTTCCTTTCTTAACTTAGATGAAAGAAAATAAAAACACATAAAATTTAATTACGTAGTAACTTTTATTAAACTTTTCAGTGAAAGTATTGAATTTCAAAAAAAATTGCATATACATGCAATTGCAATGCAGGTAGATAAGTGAGAAGAAAGTAGTAAATAAATACGGATGTAGTATAGCACATTGTAACATAAAACATTATGTTTCATTATCAGCGTTGTTGTTGTTGTTATTGTCCTCGTTATATTGCTGTTCTGTAGAAGACTGCTGCTGTTGTTCGATGGTCGTGGAAGTGGATAGAATTGCAATTGAAGTTGTGGTGTTTCGTTCACTTAATAATGGCTTCTGAGAGGACGTTTCTCGCATTGAAAATGTTGGCATAACTTCAATTCGACTAATTGATGTCGCTGTCATGTTCATACGATCGCACCTTTTTAACAATAAGCAACATACATTAAACTTGATTCAATGAAGCGGTTAACCATTGAATATTGGACAATGCAATTTCCAATTTATTTTATTATTGCAACATTCACTCACTCACCTTTGTCCAAAATATCCTGGCATGCATTTACATTCAAAACTACCATCGTCTTTTGACAGTGATTTGCATGTGCCTCCATTCTGGCATACATCATTGTTGGTCTCACAATAATTAAGCTTCTCATCACAGAGCATGCCACCCCATCCTGGATGACAATTACACTCCTTTTAGTTAGTGACGAGTGTGAGGATAATAAAAAGAGGTAAATGAATACAACAGATGCCGTTGATGACAAAATATGTTAGTCAAATATGAAAGTTTGATTTAATTACCCATGGACGAGTACAGTCTCCATTTTTACAGCCTGGATAAGGATGGCACTAGCAATGAAATATGGAGTGAGAATGCTGATGAGTTAAAAATAATTTTGTCTTTTACCTCCGTACAATTTTCTCCTTGCCAACCTACTTTACATCTACATGTTCCTGGCTTTATGCAATAACCGTTTAATTTACTACAGTTTTGACTACAGATTGCTAAATATTTCAAAATAGAAGAAAAATTGTCAATAAAATTTTTCTTAAATTTAACGTATTTTTTAAATTTAAACTAAAACATTAAAGTTCAATACCTTTTTCACAAAGAAAGCCAGTGTATCCAGGTAGGCAAACACATTCAAATGGATTAGCACAAGTGCCATGAACACAACCTGGCAATACCTGACAATCGCGACATGTTTTACCCGTCCATCCGATTGTACACTATTGAAAGTTAAAAGAGAGCGACAAAAAAGATTAAAATTGTGAATTTTGCAGCAGCAGCAGCTTTTTTTACTTTCTGATTTACAAAGTTAGCTCACAGACGAGCCAACATTAAAATGAATTTTATATTAAGTAAAAGTAAGCAAGTAATTTTGCTCTGCAATTTACCCTGCACTCTCCTGCGGTCTCACAATATCCGTGAGTTGGATGGCAGTCTTCTCTGCAAATTGCTTTTTAAGCGACAAAAAATTAAAAGTTATGCATAAAATTTACAATGTAAATTTCATATTAAATTTTTTTTTTCATAATGTGTAAAAAAAGCTTACGTTCATTGCAGAAAACTCCACGCCAGCCTTTTATGCATTGACATTCGAATGGATTTCTACAATAGCCATTTTGACATCCTGGCAAGGGAATGCAGCGATCGCAGTTGTCGCCATAAAAGCCTAGCTTACAACGACATTCGAATGGTCTTTTACAAAATCCAGACTGAGGATGACAATTTTTTTTGCAAATCGGCACATCACAAATATCTCCCTGCCAACCTTTAATGAATGAAATTGTGAAAAGTTTTTTCTTCTCATATTTTTTAATGACTCACCCGCCAAGCACTTTAAATCACCATTTTCATCACATTTATAATGTGTATATGAATTTTGTGGTAACTCGCACGCCTGTTGTGGATATAATGAAAGGATTTCAGTATAGTCGAGAGAAAAAATAAAATAAAATTCAGATTAATGGGTCAATAAAAGCAAAGCATAAAATCATCATCTGCTTAGCTCATAATAATGCTGAAACTGAGTGATTTTTCTCTCGTTTCTCGTTAGATGTGAGAGCTTTTCTTGGTTGATATTTGTGGTAGTGAGAGTGTTAGAGACGAAAATGAGTTAATTAGCTGATATGAATTTTTTTTTCTTTTCCTTACTTATGAAATTTTCCTTAATCGTTCTTTTATGACTGTATATTGAAGTTTGATTTGACAAGTTTAAAAGTTTGAAAACTTTAATAGAAATCTTTTAGCTGTTTTTGATTTCTATTTAAAAAAATTTATAAATTAAAATTTAATCAAAAAGTATTATTTTTAGCTACCAAAAACTTTATAATGACAATTTTTCAAACTTGAACATGTTTTGACAAGGCGAAACAACTGTACAAAATGTAACAAAAAGGAAAAAAATGTTACAAAATACTCATAGTTGTTTCGCCTTGTGTTTTGATGAGGTTTAAAGAATATTTTAATTAATTTCAAATTGCGCACAGAAGTTGATAATTTTTAGAATTTATATTGAAATTCTCAAAATTAAGAACTAGGGTTTCTGAAATGCTGTTTTTGGTGCTTTGCTGTTTTTGCTCATAACTTTTTAACAAAATTGAATCTAATAACAATTTATATACCGTTTTATAGCTTGAGATTTTTGCTTTTGAAATAATTAATAACAAAAGCCTGAAGTCTCAAAGCTTTTTCTATAAATTTGAAAAACTGCGAAAAAAACAGCAAAAACAGCAAAACAGCACTTTTTGCTGTTTTTTTCGCAGTTTTTCAAAATTTTAGAAAAAACTTTGAGACTTTAGGCTTTTGTTATTAATTATTTCTAAAGCAAAAATCTCAAGCTATAAAACGGTATATAAATCGTTATTAGATTCAATTTATTTAAA
>JACWBX010001223.1:0-17223 GCA_014622435.1 Polypedilum pembai
CAAAAAATTTTTTGTTTACAATTTTCAATATGGAAATTTTAATTCGCAATTTCCCAAATAATGCAATAAGTGACAGCTTTCTAACTGTAAATGCCGCCAATAACTCGATAGCACAAATCAAACACAAAAAACCGCAAGTCTCTAGCTATTGTAGTTTTCGAGATCTCGAAGCACCCAGCCAGCCAGCCAGCCAAAGTGAACTTATAAGCTGCATTTTTTTCCAAAAATGCGCTAAAAATTTTTATTGATGAAATCAGAGCTGTAAAAGTAAAATCTACTTTGTAGCTTTTGGCTATTTTCTACAGTAGATTTGGACAACTGGCTACAAGTCAGTAGATTAACAACTCTGAATGAAATTAATAAGACAATAGATTGCTTAACAAAATATCAAAGTTCAATTTAAAAAATTTCAAAGATTTTTTCAAGATTAAAAATTTTCCGTTACATTTTAAATCTTAACTAACAAAGCAAAAATTTTAAAATTAATATTACTTAATTAGAAATAACTTCGGGCGCAAAAAGTTATAAATTCAGTTTCTGTTACATAAATCACGTGTCATGCTTGTAGCATAATCATTCAGGGCAATAAAACTATGAATATGAATGTGTTAAAGAAAGCAAACATACATATAAAGAAGAAGGTAAAACATTCAAAATAACTTGAAGTGTTTGAAAGACATCACATTGTAAATTCAGAGCAGCAAGTTATCAGTTTGACGAATTTAGTTTTGTGAAATAAATTTTTTAATTGCAGTTTTGACTGATAATAAGTGCAATATAACTTGATAGTAATAAAAGTACTTAAAAATGTATCGTGGAAAAGCAAAGAATGAAGATCAAGGTGTGAACTATCTTTCAAAAAAGTAGTCAAATTTAAATTTAACCTTGAGCCATTGACTTCATTTTTTCTCATCTTCACCTTCACACTATTAATTTTTGGTCTACAACTTCTTGTTTCTTCATCAACAGCAGCAACTAGTTTAAATTTGAAGGAAAACCGCGATGAGACTTTATCAACACCAACAAAATTTATCAGTATCATCGCTCAAGTAGCTGTTGTGTGCGTTGCCATATTGATTATCTTTAGAACGATAACAGATGCAGGATTAGTTTTGTATACACTCCATCCGACATTTATGTCTATTGGTGTAAGTGTTTTCATTCATAAATTTAGTATATAATATTTTTGGAATGAAATTCAATTGTTGAATATTGATTTGAAATTAAAATATAATTTTCGATTTTAAAAGTTATTTTTAGAAATGGAATTGCTTTTTTAAAATCAAATGAACTTAAATTCATCATAAAATAATAAATTTTATTACATCAAGCCTTAATTAATATGATATAATGCAATATAATTTCATCGATTGATAAGATATAATTAAAACAAAAAAGAAACATTGCTAATTTCATTTTCTGCAATGAGTTTTTCAAAATTTAAAAATTATATTTTAAAAAAATTCGATTCTTTTCACACAACTCATCAATTTTTTTAACAAATTTTTATTGTTTTATTTCTAGTACTTAATCTTATGTGTTCAAGGAATTCTGACAATGTCAGGTTTAAGTACACTTGCTGAAAGTTTGAATTATAATCAACGAGTTGGAGCTCATTGGGTCATTCAGACTGTTGCATTAGTTCTCATAACTCTGGCTCAAAGTTCCATTTATATCAACAAAGAAAATAACGGATATCCACATTATTCAACAGTTCATAGTTGGTGTGGGCTTTTTACTTATCTTTTGACAATAGGTGCAACTCTAGGCGGTATTGGCAGTAAATATACCACGCTATTAAAACTCAAGCCTGTTCAAATAAAAATTGCTCATGGATTCTTCGGCAGTCTTGTCTTAGTTTTTGCTTGCGCTACGGTTTGCGGTGGAATTAATCAAGTCTGGACGGATGAAAAAGATGCAGCACTCAAATTGGGCTCAATGGTCGTTCTTTTCCTTGGTTCTTTCTATATTATCTACCGAAGTCTTGAGACAGCTATAAAACGAGTTGTTTACATGTAGGTGGTGAGAAAAAGAAGAAATTTTGTGTAAATGTGTATGACAACTCATGCATAAATAAATAAATCTGTACATTTGCTGCCTTTTGTCCTTTATTCCCTTATGTGTATTTTCTCTACATTTCTACACACATTTTCAGAACAATTGCTGATTTTAGTAAGTGGAAGTGACATGAATGAACATAAAAAGAGGCAAAAGGACAGTAGAGAAAAAAGGAAAAATCAATCATGCAGAAAAATGTGCTAGTAATGAAATCACAAAACAAAACGCAATCAGACTTATTTTAATATGCTCAAAAGCAATATTCAAGCACTATGCTCAATTTCATTTTCTTCTTTTAATGTTTTTGTCATGTTTGCACATTTTTAATGGATTAATGAGAAAAGAAAGTTCAGTTGAGGTTTTTTCTCTTGACAAAAGAATTATTGTGGATATTTTGATTAATTATTGCTGTTAAAAATATTTTCGTAAAAAATTTTATCGTAAAAGCAATCGCTGTTTCTTAAAAGTGAGAAAAGTCTCTTATATTAAAATTTGTAAAAACAAACTTTTTGCCTGTTAAAAAATATTTTGCAGTACGGTCAGAAAGAACTTAAAAATTTTTAATTTTTTTAATTTGGGTTTATATTTTAGGAGGTGGCGAACAAAACGGCGGACTTTACATTTAAAATTTTTACAAAAAAATCCACCGTTTTTGGATATTTTCTTCTTCGGCAGACTTTTTATATCTGCTAGATCTTTTTCAGTGGATTTTTTTGTTCGCCGACTGAATCTTGACTGTGTAATAAGATCATAAAAGATTTTCGATCTCTAAGTTTCTTAAGTAGTTCAAACATTTTCGTAATTTTAAAACCGTGTTTTCGAAAATTTATGAAAGTTTTAAGGCGGAATACTATAAAATGAAGTTTAATTCATGAACAAAATAACATCTTTTACTCCAAGAAATACTAAAAATCAGTTGAAGAATAAAAATAAAATTTTTTCAACATTACTTTTGAAAATTCAACTGATTTCGAAAACTCGTAGTTGGATACCGCTAGACTTTCAGAATTCCCTAACGGTCCAATTGATAATATCAAGTAAGTTTCAATATGAAATAAAAATAGAAACGACTTGTTAAAAATGAAAAAAATTCATTAATATATTGACAGCCTTTGAATTTATTGCATAATAAAATGTTGATTAGAAATTGTCGTGCAGAAACATTTAAAGTTTTTATTTTATAATGAACAGTCGTGTAAAAATAAACAAAAGAATCAAAAATTCAAAAAGAATAAAATAAATAAGAAAGTCATGCTTCATTTTTCATGTCTCAAAGAATAATTTTAAAAAAATTCAAATTATTTCTCAGAACAAGAATTTATTTTGAGTTATAGATTATGATTAGCAAAAATAATGATATAAAAATTGAAATTCAAATTATGATCGTCCACCATGTGGCCAATAAAATTCAATAACAAAAGAAATTTATCAAAAAAAATAACAGAAAATTCTCAAAAAAATATTCCACATGCGCCGCTGAGAACGATCAAAAATTCTAATATTCCATTTGGCGCAGGAAGTTGAAGGAACGCAGTAACAGTTTTTGCCTTTTATTTTATGGTGATTTATCTCCATATTTCGCTCTCTTTATCAAAATTCAAGTGTATCTCATTACAGTTATTTGATTTATCTTTGTCATTCTTTGTATGTGAATGTCGCTCGATCAAGATTGTCTATCACTCAAAAAGCCCGAATAAAAATGTAATAACAATGTGAATGATAATCACATTAACGACTAAATGAAATTGAAATTTATTTTGGATGTGATACACTTAGTCTTTTTCTTTCTTTTATCGGTTTTTTTTGGGTGATAGAGACAATTATTATAATAAAACGTCTCCTTTGTCATTCAGCTGACTCTCGTTTCTCTTGTCTGGAATGAATATTTTTCTCTCTCTCCCTCTCTCTCTTTTTCTCTTTTCATTCTGTATGTGTAGTAGCAATTTTTCAATGATGAATGTCAAAAAAGAACTTTCTGTTAATACGGGATTTTTCTCAGGTGGCTGAGAATGTTATCGATGCCGTAAGAGAGAGGAAAGCCAATTGCAAAGTATAATGAAGACAACTGAGGATAAAAGAAAAGATATCAGTAAGATTAACATGTTAATAGCGCATTTTTCTGTTAATAATCAATTGTACACTCGTGATAATAATTTACGTAATAAGTCATAATTATTGTTATAATTCTCTTTAATTATTTGCGTGTAATAGATTTTTACAGATTTTAAACTGTAAAATACAAAACATCGAGTTCTTTTAATTTCTTTTTATTATTTCCTACATTTTTATTTTTGCTCTACATTTCTCCTGCTTCTGCATCTTTCTATTTTTCTAAACAAATGACCATGACTGCTTGAAAAACTGGTCAAGAAAGGTATTTTTTGAATAATATAGCGTCGAAATCAAATTTCATTACAAATTTTTAAAATTTTTCCAAAATAATTAAATTTTAAATGAAAAATTTTTTGCCAAGTTTTTCACAAAAAATTTGCTAAGAATTGTTTTATTTTTAATTACCTTAATTAAAATTGCTTTAAAAAAAAGCTAAAAGAAATTTCTTTTCGGAAAATCAGAAAAAATTGCAAATTTTTATACAAATATATCCCGATCCGGGAGTTTCCCGGATTATTTTCAAGAACGGTAACGGGAACTTTTGCTTCACAAATATCATAAATAAAATCAATAGATTAATGGAAAAAAGTTTTAAGAAAAAGTTATTTCTGTAAAGAGTAATTTATATGATACGCAGACAAAATGCGAAAATCAACATATTATTTCATATAAATAAATTTGCTAAAAACATTGAAAATGAAAACCGTTAATAAATTTTATTGATGAATTTATTAAGAATTTTCAAGAACGTGCGCGATATCCGAAAAAGAAAAAAAAATCCATCCGTTAAGAATAAAAAAAAATATTCTGCTGAATTTCAAATGCTCGCGAATAAAAATTAAAAATTTACTTTTTGTTATCATTAAAACATGAGCGAGCGCAAAAAAGAAAAGAAAAATAATTGAAATACAAATTGGAACAACTGGATATATAATTGAATAACTTTTCTTTTTGTAAAGACATAACACACAGCAAGATCTGAACTGAATAGAATTTCAATGATATGAAATATAAAGTACACACATATATATGCATATAATCAGGAGGAGAAAAAAATGTATCGGAGTGGAACGAAGCACAGCTGATGGCTTGAAAGTTATGAAAAAGATGTAGAATCTGTTTAAGAGAGAAAAAAAAATATTTATTAAAATGAAGAATTGAAAAGAATTTTCAGCAATGATAATCAATAAAACAAACTTTGACAACGTTATGAGAACAAAATAAATTATTTATTTTGTATTTATTAACTCCGAAAAAAGATATGATCACTTAAATTTTCCGTTTTAATTTAAATGACTTTATGTCAGAAAACTTTTTATTATAATTGCTTCAAATGCGATATTATTGTTTAAATTACTTGACTTCAATTTGACTGTGAACAATAAATTAAAAACCTTTGATTGCTCTGTCCATAAATCATTTCAAGATTTACTCTCAGCTTTAAATCTTTATTTTGGCTTTATTAATAACAAATCCATTAAAGACAAATTAATAATTTTCTTTTAAAATGCATTTTAGAACATTTAAAATTAACTTTATTAAATAAAAATATTTAAGTAACAACTCCTTGACTCTGAATAAGAATTTTTGAATATTCTTTGAATTGCATTTGATTTTCATCACCTTGAATTCTTTTTCGATATTTTTTCTCTTTCCATTCAAGCTTTGTCGTGGTTTGCATTTATTTCCTTTCAACTTCCGTTCATTTGAATTGCAAGGAATAAACAAAAGATGCTACGGGAATATTTTTATTGTTTTGGTTTTTATTTGTGTTAATATTTCATTCAATTTTGCTGTTATTGACGAACTAAGTTTTTCAATTTATTGTCACAGGTTTAACTAAGAATTTTTTTTTAGATTTTTTTATAAATTTTTCAATTATTGTTTAGGAGTTTTTTTATTTCAACTTTCTAAAGTAATTAAAGCATAATTAAAAACTTTCTCTTAAACTTACATTAATCATTTCCTTATATTGTTGCTGAATACATTTAAAGCAATTTTTTTGTAAAATACATGAAAGTATAGTTATCCAAAACAAAGAAATTTTAAGATAAGATGAGAAAACAACCTAAAATTCTATTAACTTTTAAAAGCTTCATAAATATTCTTTGTGATAGATAATCTAGGAATATCTTTAT
Source organism: Polypedilum pembai (assembly GCA_014622435.1). Taxonomy (NCBI): domain Eukaryota; kingdom Metazoa; phylum Arthropoda; class Insecta; order Diptera; family Chironomidae; genus Polypedilum; species Polypedilum pembai. Next base: position 6,309 of record JACWBX010001223.1, read on the forward strand.
TGTATTTTTTATATTTGCACTTTTATTGAGCCATATAGCTAGATAAGATATTAACAATAACAGTAAGCGAATTTATAATCAATTAATTAAGTGAATATATAATAATGATCGATTAGATAATTTAGCTACCATACAGCTAGATTAAGTCAGTCAATTTCCTCAAGTTTAAGACTTCTTATCAAGTTTATGTGACTCACTTTGTACAAAATCGTATTTTTGTTACAAATGCTTAAAGAAAATTTATTCAATCATTTTTGTTCAACACATTGAACCAATAAAGAGGACTTTTAATTTTATATTGCTATAAGTTCAATGCAAAAATTTAAACAGATATAAAAATTTTTGTATCATTTTTTGTGTTGAAAAGAGCATAGCACCGATGAATTCATCGAAAACAAATTTTTATAAAAATAAAGTTCATTAAAAAAAAAATTTGATTGATTTAAATTTTATAATGAAAGCAATTAAAGAAAAGTTATTTGATAAAATTTTTCATCGAATTAGCGAAATTGGAACTTTTTTTGATTTTCAATAACAACTTAATTGTATCAGTTTTCCACAGAACTTTTTTTTTAATGTAAAAAGCATCAAACAAATTCTCTTATAATAATTTACATGAATACATTTTATTTCAACTCATCACATACATTTTTAATGTCGAAGAACTTTTCGTATAAATTACAAATTGCCTCCCAGTTATTTTTATTACAATCAGTAAAAACAATTTTCATAAAAAAACATCTCGAGAAATGAGGAAAATTTTTGTCTGCAAACAATTAAAAAATTTTCATCATGTAATTACATTCATACATACCGACTGCCATTATCACAATAATCATGATCCAACAAGCAAGCACAATGAATTTTTTTCATTTTTCGCATCACATTGCGAGTCCCAGTATAAAATGTAAAAAAAAATTGAATTTATGAGCTGCAGAAAACAAAATGAATTTTAAGTGAAATTGTCAGTCACGTTTTATGAATTGAGTAGCAGCAATGAAATGAAGAGAAAGCTACAAAAGTTCCGTAACCACTTCAAAACGCATCCTTGAGAGTAAAAAGATATTTACACCTTATTGCTCCCGTTTGAGTCATTTCACGGAATGTAAGGATAAAAGTAATTTTTTATTACCATTTAAGTTCAGTTCAGTTCAAGGCTCAATGATGCTGTAGCTAAATTTATTCACATAACATTCGATTATGACTCGTTATTATTCTATTATAATTATCATGATGACACTTCGTCCCTGATGCAAGTCGTTGCCCAAAACACGCAGCAGCTCATTGCTCGAATATGAATTTCATATTCAATGCCTTGCATCTCATCAAAATGACATTTTTACGCAGCAGTTGCAGCTACAAAATCATGATAGTGATGCAACAAAATAATTCAAAAAATTGAAAATCGCATGTAAAGTGAAAATTATGAATTTGGATCAAGAACAAGACGCAATTTTATAACATATTGAGTATGAGAATGCCCTCAATATGCAGAGGATAGCATGTATCGAACGTATGCCACACGCTCACTCAATATTGACTCACTTTTTATCTCTCATGGAGAGATATCATCTCAAGGATAAGTTATAATATCATCAACTTCTTATTTTAAATATTCCAATATGTGTACATTTCCACTCACATCGAGAGCTGTTGCTAAAAAATGTTACTGCATTTATGTTATGTTGTAAAAAAAGATAAACTTGCTTGAGATCGCATGTGAAGTGGATTAACGAAACTCTCCATCCATCCTTGTTTGCTTTGAGCATAACTTGAACTTATTGCTTGTCATACATTCGAGAATCATTGTGAATTGACTGTGATGTGCCTTATTTTCAATCTTAATCTTTCATCTATCATCCTTAAGCTCTTTCTACACTTTCTATTGCGTTTGTTATGAAAATTTATTCAAGAAATATTTGACTATTCATTTTGAAATATTTTCACTAAAATTATTCAGTAAAGAAACTATAATATTTTTGATCTTTGTTTTATTTCTAATTTATTCTTTGAAAGATATTTTAACTCTTCAAATTAAAGATCTTTTTTCTTTCCTTTGTTTTTCAAATGAAAGTGAAAAGTTTAAGTTTTTAACAGAAAATTCCGTTATATTTTCATTTCTATTATCTCATGTAAATTCTATTCCTATTGCAAGCAATATAAAACGTGATTATCATATCATCACATCGAGACAAACTATTTTGACCCATTTCTTTAACAACAATGATTTATAAAATTATCATAGATTGACTTCTTACCTTTGAGCAGAAATTGATATGAACAACTCCATGTTGTGTCTGCCCTGCAAGACACACTTGTGGAATATGATTTGAGACTGAAAAGGGTGATCAAATTGTCAAAATTGGACATACAAGTAGAGGCACAAACTTGAAAATATCAATCGAAATTAAATTTTTTATTATGAATGAATTTTGCTGAGTTTTTCAAAAACAAAAGTTTTAAAACAATTCTCAAAAAGTCAGCGAAAATTTTTTTTATCGGTTGACGCATTTTTTGATGAATTCAAATAATTTTTGAAGGTTTAATTAAAAGATTTGAATTATGCAATGTTTCATAAAATTTAGTTCATGTTTTCAAAAGACATAATCTATAAAACATCATTGATTCGATAATTTATTTTTCACAATGATTTATTTCCTAAATTGTAGCACAAATGTTGCACATATTCCGACAATAAATACAAATTTAATTAAAAGTATCAAAAAAATATATGTTCACACATAATGTATTTAATTAAAAGTTTGATTTGTTTATAAAATGATGTAGAGTGTGGACAAATTAGCCTTTATGGTTTTGAATTAAATTAAAAAACATGCATTTGGTGTTAAATCATAATTTATTGACGTTAAAACGTGAAGTATCAATGGCGTATCAGTAATAAGAGAAGAAAAAATAATTTTGAAATTTGAAACTAAAAAATCAAAGACATGTGCCAATTGTAAAACTTTAATATTTGATACCAAATCCTTCTACACCTTTGATTTCAATCGACTACAGAAAAAAACGTTTCCGCGGCGTAGTCACGCGGGTCATAACGTTGCAATAAAATTGCTTTACAACTTTTAGTCAGCACTTTTATACTTGCATATATATACGATTGACAATTTGTATAATTTTTATAGTATCAATTCAGTATTATAGACATAATCATTCAATAAAGTCGGAATAATTAACACAAAAATCATCAAAAAATTGAATGTTTAAGTGAAATTCTATAGTAATTGACACAATTTATTGATATAAATTAGGTCGAAACAATGATGAATCTCATATAAAAGTGAGTAAAAATTTTCTCTAGTGAATATTCAACATTGACACAATTCAATTAAAAAATTTTCAAAGCATAAAGTCACGTTTGCTTCTAGAAACAAACAAAAAAGCTGATTTTAAATGCAATTCCTAGAATATCTTAGACTGTTTGCTCCACATTTTGGTTTCTAGGGCAAAAGTTCATACATAAGCAATAAAATTCACGCACGAGGAGCTCAAAACTTTCTAATCAAGTTCAAATTAACTTTAAAATAATCGGCGACAACATAATTGTGAGAATTCACACGAAATCCGTTAAAATTGACCTCAATTGGTCACAAATCTAAGAAAAACATTCAATTAAATTCAAATTGAAAATTTTCTTAAAATTAAATTTGTGTCAATTTCTCGACTCTTGCTGTTCTGTATATTTGCATAAGTGTCCCGTTTGTCTCACTAAACAACTGTTCGCTCTATTCTATCCGAAAAAAAAGAGAATAATTTTCATTTTCACCTTTTGCATGTCGCACATACACACATGTGTGTCAGAAGAAGAAAGCTGAGTAGTGGCAGTAGAGTGAATTTACTATTTAGATAGAATTCATATTATTCAAATGAAATTCATCGATGAGATCTGTATAAAACAAGCGCATATTGTGTCTGTTTCAATCAGATTCTCATCGGCTTTCGATCGAACAAGATATCTTTTCTCTACTGCTGATATCGGATTCAAAGTCGTTCTTATCTGCTTTTTTAGTGAAATATAAATAAATAAATAATCAAAGAACATTTTTCACTTCTTCTTTCTTAGTTAACATACAAATACAACGAGAAATAAAAAAAAGTGAAACGCATACACAAATAAAAGGATAAAAACAAACAAAACAAAAATTGAAATATAAAATATTAAAGTGATAAAAAAAGTGAAATAAAAAATGTATAACTCAATGATTTTGCTGTTCAGTTCGAACACAATTTATATAATGATAACGTGCTTCGTCCTCACATTGGTTCTTCTCGCAAATGAGCTAAATTTCACACAAATCAAAAAGAAAATGCTTTTTAAAGGTCGCCATATGATGGAGAATCAATTGAGCCGTAGTGAGAAAAATACTTTCGGCGCAAAGCAGGCGCCAGGACCAAAACGTAAATTCATTATTGGCAATCTTGATGTGCTCGATGGCTATGAAATTCCATACATGGCATTCAGCGCCTTGGCCCAAAAATATGGCAATATTTTCAAGCTTCAAATGGGAAACGTACCGAGTATGGTTGTCAATGGTTTGGAAAATATTCGTGAAGTTCTCATCTATAAGGGCGACCATTTTGACTCACGTCCTGGTTTCAAACGTTACCATATGTTGTTCAGTGGCAATAAGGAAAATTGTAAGTAAAATTGACTCACACACGTAATTACAATTCAATAATTTTTATCTTATTTTCCTTTATTAAACAGCACTCGCATTTTGCGATTGGTCAGATGTGCAAAAAACTCGACGTGACATGCTCTCAACGCACACATTTCCACGCAAATTCTCAATGAGCTTCAATCGTCTTAATGATATTACATTGGAACACTATCAGATGCTTTCTGATGATATTCGTCAAGATGCCATTAGCGGCAAAACAACAGCAATCAAGCCACTGATTATTGAAGCATGCGGAAATATTTTCACTCAATACTTCACTACACGTTGTTTTGAGCGAGGTGATGACAAGTTCCAACAATTACTCAAGAATTTCGACAAAATTTTCTGGGAAGTGAATCAAGGTTATGCTGCTGATTTCTTGCCCTTTCTTTTACCGTTCCATAGTAAACGTATGAAGAAAATGGAACAATGGTCACACGAAATTCGTCACTTTATTGTCGAAAACATCATTGGTGATAGATATGCATCGTGGACTGTTGGCAACGAGCCAAATGATTATATTGAATCACTTATTGACCACGTGAAACAAAAATTGCAGCCGACTATCGAATGGGATACGGTAAGATTGAAAATTCTTTGCAAAAATTTGACTTGCAAACTAAAAATGAAATTTTTTTTTCATTCATAGGCATTATTTGCATTGGAAGACATTATCGGTGGACATTCAGCTGTAGCAAATTTCTTAATAAAAGTTCTTGGTTTTATTGCACAAAGCAAGGAGGTGCAGAAAAACATTCAAGCAGAAGTCGATAATTTGTTAAATGAACGCAGTGAAAAGTCAGTCCTGATAGGAGATCGCAATAAATTAATTTATACTGAAGCAACCATAATGGAGGCGCTAAGAATAATCTCATCACCAATTGTGCCGCATGTTGCGTCACAAGACAGCACCATTGATGGTGAGTTTGATTTATTGCGGAATGCTTTTAATAATGGATTTTTAATGTTTTGAAATTTTTTTCTTTACGCACACAGGTTACTCAGTAAAAGCCGGCACATTAATTTTCCTTAACAATTACGATTTAAATATGTCAACATCACTGTGGGAAGCGCCTGAGAAATTTGAACCAAAAAGATTCATTTCAAATGGTCGATTACTAAAGCCAGATCATTTTATTCCCTTTGGCATTGGCAGACGCTCGTGCATGGGCTACAAACTTGTACAATTCTTAGCATTTACTATAGTTGGAAATTTATTGAAGGACTTTGACATCAACACAGAAAATGGTGAGGAAATTAAAGTGCCACTCGGTTCACTTGCACTGACAGAAAATCCTTATCGATTGGCATTTACTCTAAGAAATTAAGATATAAGCAAAAAAAAAAAAGATATATAAATATAAGTAGTGAGAAAAGAGGAAGAAAATGAAAGATTAATGGACTATTAGTAGCTGTATAGTAGCCTTAAAGAAAATTGAAATTAATTGAATGTTCAAAGTGAAGGAGGAGTGGTTAACTGGCTGTGTGGAAAAGCTCATTGTTGCTATTGAAAACAGCTTTTTATTTTGCTTTCTCTCTCGCCCACCTCAAGCAATATTTCCTCTTCACTTCTCATTCTCGCTTCGGCATTGACGTGAGAAAAATATATACTTATACACACGACACATAATTTATTGCATTTAATCGAAATCGCTAGCAAAGAAGAATTTATATTAATTAAATGTGATGCTTCTTCTACCTTTCTTCTTTTTCATTTCCTTAATAATAATCATTAGAGAAAGCAAAAGTAATATTTTATTTACTCAGAAAAGCAAGATTTTAGAATTCTTTTGATAATTTATTTACAACAAATACAAAAGAATTCTTAAATCTTGTCTGAAAAGGCTGCTATAAAATAGACTATAGACTAGTTTTTATCAAAACTTTCAAAAGATTGAATGAGTTGAAAAAAATTGAACATATTTTCCAATATGTTTACACACAATTTAAACTACAAAAACTTCTCTGTTGTTACGAATTTAAAATTTTGAGCATCATAGTTTGAAAATTAATTTTTCTCTCTCATTCACTTTTGTGCCTATAAATTATTGTTGAGCCAAAATAAATAAATTATTTTCTATCTATGAAAAGTGCTGCCATAAAAAAGAGAGAAAAAATTCGAAACTATGTGTTAAATCAAGCATGAAAATACACATAAACATAAATTGCATCAATTCTAGAAAAAGAGATGTATTGACTGATAATTTAATTTCGTTTTATATACATACATACACATTTCATTTTTTTATATGCATTATTCTCTCACTGTAACAAAATACTTAATTAAAGGAAATTTTTTGAATAATTTTTATGTCAGTAGTAGTTAAGTTTGCATGCCTCTATTTTATTATTATTAACATTTGTTTGTTTATTTAGTGCCAAAGACCATAATTATGGTTAATAATTAATTTAAGTATGAGAATTACATGCCCCATTGATGTGTTATAAATAATTAATTTTCTCTCCTTTTTATTTTATATTTTATTCACATTTATATCTATATACATATACACACACATATTTTTTATTAGCCACATAAAAAAGATTTTTTACACTTTTTATGAACAACAATAAAAAATATGAATAATTTTTTAATACATTGTATAAAGAAAACATGAAATAAATTTGAAAAAATTGTTAAATGAGTAAAAGAAATTTTTTATTTTTTATTTCTGTACTTAATTAATTTTGTCTCTTTCATGAATACAAAAAAGCAGCAATTTCATTTCATTTCATTCCAATTGTTATTTAATTAATTCTTTTTCTCTTTTTTGAAAATGAATTTTTGTATATTGAATATTTCAACTATTGGTTTGACATTTTATATAAAAAAATTGCCTTTATCAAATGAAATAAATTCAAGAATTTTTCTATCAATAAGGTAACTTTTTCTTTCTGAAATGCAAATAAATTGGATTTCTCATTAAAAATATATTGAATTGATTTTTAAGAAATCAATCCAATTAGTGGCAAATATTCAACATGATTTTTCAACAAATGCTTCTGTTATGTCAAGTTGTTGTTAATATTGAATGAAAGTAAAATTATTTCATCATCAAATAAGAGAAAAAATAATTATTTCAAAATAGTTATAGTAGAAATAATAAAGTTCAACTATATTAAAAGGCAGACTATGAAATTAATCAAACTTTTAGTCGAAAATAGTCAACCTTTAAAATATGATTTTTAATGATCAGTATCTTTTCAGATGCATTACATTAGAATAAATAAAGTTTTAAATCATTTAAACCATGAATATATTGCTTATTATACTCAGATTTATGAAATATTAAAATTTTGTTTTAAAAAATCTTCTATGAGCTAAAAATAATATTTTATAAATAAATAAGCTAAAATAATGAAAATAAAAACCGTTTTTACCTGTCTCAATTATGATCAATAAAAACAATATCTTATTAGCTCTTTCGTTGAAATGAAAAAATAATATTAATTCAGCTCGCTGAAACTGAATTTAATCTTTCTCTCTGCTCATAGAATAAAGTAAAATTTTTTTCCTCTATAAAAAGCAACGCAACCACATATTTTAACAATTGCAAACCTTTATCTCATTGTGCATAGTTAAACGTTTTTACGAATAAAGAAAACAAGTATAAAAGATAAAAGTATAAATTTAAACTGATCAAATATTAAAAATCATAAATTGTGAAACAAATTGTTCATGCACAAGGGAAAGCTAGAATATTTATACATTCTAAAAGAAGCACAGAGAGAAGTGAATGAAATACTATATACACACTTTTGTGCATTAAAAAAAGCTTCATATGAGTGCATACAGATTTCACATTACCGAACAAACTGCGCGATGATGAAAAAATATATATTTTCTGCTACTGTTTCATTTCACTCCTGCTCAAAAGCTTATTTATCCTCATTCAAATGAAATATTTTTCTCTCTTTTCTCTTTTTAATTTTAAATCTCTTGAGGTTGCATTGACATCAACTTCTGTATTCGAACAGCAATATTGAGCTTGACTCTCTTTTATTTACGACGACAAAGCAATTGCAAATTGATTCTTTTGTTTCTCTGGCATGACGTTATTTTTAATAATAAAAAACAGATGATTATTTAAACTTTTTTCCATAACTTAACAATGAGCTTTCATCAACAAAATAATTGGATGAAGAATTTTCATTTAAATCATGCTATTAAGTCTGAATAATAACTCTGAGGTAAATTTTAATGTACAATAAAGAAAATGTTGACATTCTCTTGTGGATAAAGGATAAAAGACTCTTTTCATCATTGAACAATACATTTCACACCTACAGCTATTCTGTTGTCACAATAAAAGCAATATATGGTTAAACTTTATCAATGGAAGAGTTGCAAGTCAAAATCAAATATTTGTCCGTCAAACATTTTTGCAGTTTCATTCGAACCAACAGCGGAAATTTCCTTTTATGCAAATAAAATGTCATGGTATTATGTAAATTCTGCCACAAGTGCTCATAATCAAGATTTGTATCTATTGTGGTTATGTTTGAAAACAACACAATAATCACGTAATTATCCATTTGCACAATAAGCTGCAGCAAATAATTGCAGTTAATATCAGAAAAATTATTGTAAATTATAAAACTCTGAATAGCATAATGGCAGCAATTTATTTATCTTAGATCTCTCGAGGATTTGTTCGTTTTATGTGAATTTTTTTAAAATTTTGAACGCAATGCGCTGAATTATGAATTTATGAGCTAAACTCAATTGAGATTTAAGGTTTTTTTTAATTAATTAGAAACGTCAATTTATTTAAATTTAAATATTAATTATATTGAGGGTAATTTTGATTTAATTTCAAATTATTCAAAGAATTTATTAAAGTGTAAAATTAAAAAGATCGAATTGTCTGTAAAAATTAAATTTCTTTGTAAATTTCAAATTTTAACGAAAAATAATTTGATGAAACAACAACATTAAAATTTTAATGTAAACAAAGAAATTTTACTAATATTGCAAATTTCTTTAATTTTAGTTGATAAATGAGATAATAAAAGTATGAAAACATTCAAAGTACTAAATATAATGTTAAATCAAATTGAAATTTACAATGGGAAATCTATTTTAAGTAAAATTTGTAAAACTTCAATGAAACATTCTATTATTTCTCTCAATTAAATATTAAATGAGCTCATTGCACTTTTTATCACTGAAGTATAATTAAAGCTTAACCAGAGAAGCAGCAAGAGCATAATATAATTACATCCAATTAATTCTATTTAATTACAATCAGATTATGTGTTGTTTTAATTTCATTTCCATTGTAATGTTTTTCAATCGCCTCGAGATATACTCTCAACTATCAATATTTGACTAATGAAAAATCTCATTTATTAACCAGATGTTAAAGAGTTCAAATTAAAGTTATACAGTTGAATATTCATAAATTATGTTACTACCTGCATTAACATGAGACGTCCCAATTTGAGGCTACAATAAGCTTATTATCGCTGCTGTTGTGTATACATTCCATTTCCTGCAAGTCAGAATGCATTGGAGTCGAAATAAAAACAAAAAATTTTATCGCACCGAAACAGCACAAAAATATTCAACGCAGCACATTAGTGGAGAAAAAATTTACCCTGAATATTATGTCTGCAGTGTTCTCATTACTATTAAATGATAATCTTTTTTCAACACTCCATTTTCATTTTACCTTTTCATTTTTATCTATCTGTGATATTATCGGAAAATATAAATTTTAATTTTCAACCTTCCACAACTGACTGAAAAAAGACCATAAAGATTGATTAACGCTAATAAAACACTCTATTAAATGAAAGAGTGTGAGTTGACTTGATGAATGAAATTCAATGTGATGAATGAGAAAATTATTTGAATTGAAGTTGTTTAATGTTGTGAAATTTATTGGAATTTAATTTATGAAAAACTCGGACAATATCGACAACTTTAATATCAATTTATTCCCACAAAATAATTCCCTCTAAAAATGACATAGTTTGATATTCGAATGGGCACTTAAACTAATGAAAAACTCTGTTTGAGTTTTCAATAGAGAGGGCACAGTGATCTGAGTCTGATGGAAAATGTTCATTTTAAGAAACGTGCATAATTTAAATGAGGAAACTTTAAATTTTTTGATTCGAAATTTTCGTTAAAAATTGTTTTTGAAATTTACTTTAATTTGATTAGATTTCAACTTTTTCATATCAATTATGATTACTCATTCTTCTTTGATAAGTCAGTAAACGTTCGT